>CAJPVJ010001882.1:0-12314 GCA_905397405.1 Oppiella nova
AAATAAAATAATTTAAATCAAAGGTCACGCAAACATACAATTTGAACGCATTTAGCTTATATACTTTTATATACTGATATATACTTTTTCTATTTGTCACATACGGTGGAGATTACCTGATATACTGTTCATAAAACATATAATAGGACGCAATGGATATACGATAGGAGCTGTCAAAACAGGTTAACCTTCAGACACACTGTATTGTCATTCAAAATATATTGTATAACATTTAGTACCATTAATACTTTTGCCATTAAAGTCATATTATAAGGGTCTGTAAAATGCAATAATATTTTGTTGTGGTCAAACAATTCAGTCGTTTTTATTAATAGATAAAATAATACATAAATTAATTGAAAGTTATATATCAATGAGAATCGTAAGATGCACTTATAGTGAGATTAAGTAAAATAGCCATAAATTAGCACAAATTAATCAATAATTTAAATACTAAATCTAATACATAATTTATAAAATATGTAATAATTTATTTTGTTATAACAATTATAGTGATCAGCAATTAATAACATATACTTTGTAATGTTAATAAATAATCATAATTAAATTGTCAATAAATAAAGCCATTAATTTTTGTATATATAAACATTTTGAATCGAAAATTGTTATAACAATTATAGTGATCAGCAATTAATAACATATACTTTGTAATGTTAATAAATAATCATAATTAAATTGTCAATAAATAAAACCATTAATTTTTGTATATATAAACATTTTGAATCGAAAAATTTAAAATAAAATTTATATTTTCAAATAACAATTGTGTGAATGACATCTAAAATATAATTTAATAAAAGCGATACAAAATGAATTAACAAGTTGTTTTAGTATATCTATGCTACGAGTTACAATAAAATGCGTGAAATAAATTGATTACATAAACTTTAGAAAGTATGGGCTCTAGTGTGTGATATTAATATAAAATAGATGTACCCCCAGTTCTAAACATTTATTAGCTAGGATAATATTTTTAATAAAGACTTCATTATTTTACTAACCTATTTATATTTGTATTATGAAAAATAGCAAATAAATAAATGAACAAACAATACAAATATAGCTTATTGTTAGTATTATATAACTGTTTACGAAACTAAAAGTCATTTTTAATAACAATATTGTGTTTTAGAGCTGAGGATAGATCCATAGAAAAATTAAATTACTTTTAAAAATACATTAGATTTTTATCACTTTTATATAATGAAGGAATCGATATATAATGAGCCAAATGTTAAACACCATTCACTTCATTATAAAACCACTCGATTAGCAGGTTAAAATCACAATCAGTTCAGGTAATGATCACATGCTTTCGTTTATCGAAATTGCTGTATATTTTTTAATTCAAGTATTTTTCTAATATAATATATAATTTAGTAAAAGTTATTTCATTTCTAAAATTCCCAAATCGACTAATTATTTATAAATTCTGTAACATTTTGCCAACAATATGTGTTTTGTATATCATACTAATTCTAGTAAATGCATGTCAACAGGGTAAGTCTTTTAAGATACACTTAAAACGTTGTCTTAGTATTAGTGTCAAACGGTTTGTCAAAGATATTACTCTTAGGGCTGACTGTTAGTGTGGTTTCATTGCTGTGTTCAGAGATACTGAAAGACATGTCACTGGAATCAGTCGGATTGAAATACATGGGAGGGCTGGCTATCAATGGTGTGTCAAAAATGTGTTCAGAAATGTCTAATGGTTTGGTGTCAATGGGTTTGTCTGTCAGTGGGTAATAAAAGTCAGTGTCTTTAGGAATAGTGAAAGACTTTTCTTTGCTTTCAATAAGTTTGTCATCAAATTTGGGGCTATTTTTGAGTTCATAATAATCACTCATTTTAGTGGTACTCAAAGGGCTATCATATGTTTCAAACACTGTTTCTTTAGGTTTTGTGTCAATAGATTTGTCAATGATTTGAGAACTGACTACAAATGGCTTGTCTTCAGTAAGTTTAGAAACTTCTGATGATTTGTCTTTACATTCAATTAGTTTGTTATCAGATTTGGAGGTATTTTTGTCACTGAAATCAGTATTACTGAAGGAATTATCATATTCTTGAAACACATTTCCTTTGGGTTTTATATCAAATGGTTTATCAATTGTTTGAGTGTTAGATGTAAATGATTTCTCGTCTGAAGACTTAAAAATATCTGATAATTTGTCTTTACTTTTAATATCTACTTCTTTACCAATTGGTTTCTCATCACTAAGTTTTGAGATTTCTGATGATTTGTCTTTACTTTTAATTAGTTTGTCATCAAAATTGGATCTATTGTTCTCTTCATAATTATCACTCATTTTAGTGGTACTCAAAGGGCTATCATATGCTTTAAAAACTGTTTCTTTAGGTTTTGTTTCAATAGTTTTGTCAGTGATTTGAGAACTAACTACAAATGGCTTGTCTTCAGTAAGTTTTGAGATTTCTGATGATTTGTCTTTACTGTCAATTAGTTTGTCATCAGATTTAGAGCTAATTTTGTCACTGAAATCAGTATTACTGAAGGAATTATCATATTCTTGAAACACATTTTCTTTTGGTTTTATATTAAATGGTTTATCAATTGTTTGAGGACTGAATCCAAATGGTTTCTCATCCATAGGTTTAGAAACATTTAATTCTGTGTTGTCTTTATTTTTAATATCTATTTCTTTATCAATTGTTTTCTCATAAGTAATATTTGAAATTTCTAATGATTTGTCTTTACTGTCAATTAGTTTGTTATCAAATTTGGAGCTTACTTTATCTCTGATTTCAATGGTATTCAAAGAATTATCTTTTGTTTCAATCAGTATTTCGTTGGGTATGATATCAATGGGTATATCATTGGTTTGAGAACTAAATACAAATGGTTTCTCATCAATAGATTTAAATACATCTGATTCGGTGTTGTCTTTACTTTTAATGTCTACTTCTTTCAGAGTCCTCTCAATATCTTTAGTGGTATTCAAAGACTCATCAGTAAAGTCAGAGCCAATACTCAACCGATTTTTATCAATGTTTTCAGCAATGCAATCGGTTTTAGATTCTGTGACTTTATCCACAGAATCTGTATTAGCGCTCACTTTTGGCTCAGATTTATCATTGAGTTCAGACAAACTTAAAGATTTTTCTTTCGTATTATCTATGACTACAGGTGTGTCTCGACTAACATTAGAAGTATCGACAAAATTGTCAAATTCTAATGAATTCTTTTCCATAGGTTTCTCTATAATCTTTGCCTTATTTAAGACATCCAGAGAATCCACAGAATTTATGGATTCTTCTGTGAGTTTAGGACTGAATGCCAACACTTTCTCATCACTAGTTATAGACAAAGATTTGTTTGCTGTGTCAATGGGTTGGTCGACCAAATCAAAGCTCCCTTTCAACTGGTTTTCATTGCTCTGTTCAGAGGGTCTGAAAGACATGTCACTGGAATCAGTCGGATTGAAATACATGGGAGGGCTGGTTATCAATGGTGTATCAGAAATGTGTTCAGAAATGTCTAATGGTTTTGTGTCAATGGGTTTGTCTGTCAGTGGATAATAAAAGTCATTGTCTTTAGGAATATTGAAAGACTTTTCTTTAGATTCATTTTGTTTGTCATCAAATTTGGGGCTATTATTGAGTTCATATTCTGCACTCATTTTAGTAGTCCTTAAAGTGCTGTCATTTGTTTCAAACACTTTTTGATTGAGTTTTGAATCAATAGTTTGGTCGATGTTTAGAGAACTGACTACAAATGGTTCAGAAACATCTAATTCTGTTTTGTCTTTACTTTTAATATCTACTTTTTTATCAATTGGCTTCTCATCACTAAGTTTAGAAACTTCTGATGATTTAACTTTACTTTCAATTAGTTTGTTATCAGATTTGGAGGTATTTTTGTCACTGAAATCAGTATTACTGAAGGAATTATCATATTCTTGAAACACATTTTCTTGGGGTTTTATATCAAATGATTTATCAATTGTTTGAGGACTAAATCCAAATGGTTTCTCATCCATAGGTTTAGAAACATCTGATTCTGTGTTGTCTTTATTTTTAATATCTATTTCTTTAACAATTGTTTTCTCATAAGTAATATTTGAGATTTCTAATGATTTGTCTTTACTGTCAATTAGTTTGTCATCAGATTTAGAGCTATTTTTATCTCTGTTTTCAATGGTATTCAAAGAATTATCCTTTGTTTCAATTACTATTTCGTTGGGTTTGATATCAATGGGCATAAATTTATCATTGGTTTGAGAACTAAATACAAATGGTTTCTCATCCATAGGTTTAGAAACTTCTGATTCGGTGTTGTCTTTACTTTTAATGTCTACTTCTTTATCAACACAAATGTCTTTCAGAGTCTTCTCAATATCTTTAGTAGTATTCAGAGACTCATCAGTAAAGTCAGAGCCAATACTCAACCGATTTTTATCAATGTTTTCAGCAATGCAATCGGTTTTAGATTCTGTGACTTTATCCACAGAATCTGTATTAGGGCTCACTTTTGGCTCAGATTTATCATTGATTTCAGACACACTTAAAGATTTTTCATTAGTATTGTCTATGACTACAGGTGTGTCTCGACTAACATTATCGACAGAATTGTCAAATTCTAATGAATTATCTTCCATAGGTTTCTCTATAATCTTTGCCTTATTTAAGACATTCAAAGAATCCACAGAACCTATGGATTCTTCTGTGGGTTTAGGACTGAATGCCAACACTTTCTCATCACTAGTTATAGCCAAAGGTTTGTTTGCTGTGTCAATGGGTTGGTCGACCAAATCAAAGCTCTCTTTCAACTGATTTTCATTGCTCTGTTCAGAGGGTTTGAAAGACATATCACTGGAATCAGTCAGATTGAAATACATGGGAGGGCTGGCTATCAATGTTGTATCAGAAATGTGTTCAGAAATGGCTAATGGTTTGGTGTCAATGGGTTTGTCTGTCAGTGAGTAACAAAAGTCATTGTCTTTAGGAATAGTGAAAGACTTTTCTTTAGATTCATTTTGCTTGTCTTCAAATTTGGGGCTATTATTGAGTTCATATTCTGCACTCATTTTAGTAGTACTCGAAGTATTATCATTTGTTTCAAACACTTTCTGTATTGTATCAATAGTTTTATCGATGTTTTGAGAATTAACTACAAGTGGTTCAGAAACATCCAATTCTGTGTTATCTTTAGTTATAATGTCTACTTCTTTATCAATTGATTTCTCATCACGTTTTAAGATTTCTGATTTGTCTTTACTTTCAATTAGTTTATCATCAAATTTGGAGTTTATTTTATCACTGATTTCAGTGATATTCAAAGAATTATCTTTTGTTTCATTTACTATTTCGTTGGGTTTGATATCAATGGGTATATCATTGGTTTGAGAACTAAATACAAATGGTTTCTCATCAATAGGTTTAGACATTTCAAATTCCGTATAGTCTTTACTTTTAATATTTACTTTGTCAACACAAATATCATTGTCTTTCAAAGTCTTCTCAATATCTTTAGTGGTATTCAAAGACTCATCAGTAAAGTCAGAGCTAATACTCAACCGATTTTTATCAATGCTTTCAGCAATGAAATCGGTTTTAGATTTTGTGACTATATTTACAGAATCTGTATTAGGGCTCACTTTTGGCTCAGATTTATCATTGATTTCAGACACACTTAAAGATTTATCTTTACTGTCAATTAGTTTGTCATCAGATTTAGAGCTATTTTTATCACTGATTTCAGTGATATTTAAAGAATTATCTTTTCTTTCATTCACTATTTCATTGGGTTTGATATCAATGGGTATATCATTTGTTTGCGAACTAAATACAAATGGTTTCTCATCAATAGGTTTAAATACATCTGATTCGGTGTTGTCTTTACTTTTAATGTCTACTTCTTTATCAACACAAATATCATTGTCTTTCAGGGTCTTCTTAATATCTTTAGTGGTATTCAAAGACTCATCAGTAAAGTCAGAGCCAATACTCAACCGATTTTTATCAATACTTTCAGCAATGAAATCGGTTTTAGATTCTGTGACTATATTTACAGAATCTGTATTAGGGTTCACTTTTGGTTCAGATTTATCATTGATTTCAGACACACTTAAAGATTTTTCATTAGTATTGTTTATGACTACAGGTGTGTCTCGACTAACATTAGAAATATCGACAGAATTGTCAAATTCTAATGAATCCTCTTCCATAGGTTTCTCTAAAATCTTTGCCTCATTTAAGACATCCAAAGAATCCACAGAACCTATGGATTCTTCTGTAAGTTTAGGACTGAATGCCAACACTTTCTCATCACTATATATAGATAGAGGTTTGTCTGCTGTGTCAATGGGCTCCTCTACCAAATCAGAGATCCCTTTCAACTGATTTTCATCGATATTTTCAGTGTCTTTAGATTCTGTGTGTCTGTCAATCAACTGACTTTCTTCAGAGATATTTAAATTTGTGTCTTTACTGTTAGTGTCATTCTGTTTGTCTGTATTTTCAGTGACTTTTGCTGACAATTCATCACTACTTTCGCTGAATCTGTGTGTCTGTCAATCAACTGACTTTCTTCAGAGATATTTAAATTTGTGTCTTTACTGTTAGTGTCATTCTGTTTGTCTGTATTTTCAGTGACTTTTGCTGACAATTCATCACTACTTTCGCTGACACTCAAAGACTTATCTTTAATATTCAATGTTTTGACGGCACTATTGGGTGATGTGTCCGAAGACTTCCGGTCTCTTTGGTTCCAGAGCGAGCCATTCGAATGGATTTGTATCAACACATCGTTGTCCGGCGTTTGTCCTAAACAAGCAAACAATTAATGTCTTTAAATACCACTAATTTACAGCTAATATACTAATAATCAAACAATAATTACCACTAATCGGCGACTTTTCTGTACTAAATCTGCGCTTAACCGGCATTTCGTTATTATTTTCTTCATTCAAATTCTCCTTTGTTTTAGTCGTTTCATGAGTTTGTGGTTTTGGTTGCGATTTCGGCTGCGGTTTCGACACTTCTTTATGTGTGGATTTTGCGACAGTATCTGAGGGCACCGCCTGTTTCGCGAGATTAGCTGCCGCGCCTCCTTAAAGGAGGCGCGGCAGCTAATGTCGCGAAACAGGCGGTGCCCTCAGATACTATCGCAAAATCTACACATAAAGAAGTGTCGAAACCGCAGCCGAAATCGCAACCAAAACCACAAACTCATGAAACGACGAAAGCAAAGGAGAATTTGAATGAAGAAAATAATAACGAAATGCCGGTTAAGCGCAGATTTAGTACAGAAAAGTCGCCGATTAGTGGTAATTATTGTTTGATTATTAGTATATTAGCAGTAAATTAGTGGTATTTAAAGACATTAATTGTTTGCTTGTTTAGGACAAACGCCGGACAACGATGTGTTGATACAAATCCACTCGAATGGCTCGCTCTGGAACCAAAGAGATCGCAAGTCTTCGGACACATCACCCAATAGTGCCGTCAAAACATTGAATATTAAAGATAAGTCTTTAAGTATCAGCGAAAGTAGTGATGAATTGTCAGCAAAAGTCACTGAAAATACAGACAAACAGAATGACACTAACAGTAAAGACACAAATTTAAATATCTCTGAAGAAAGTCAGTTGATTGACAGACACACAGAATCTAAAGACACTGAAAATATCGATGAAAATCAGTTGAAAGGGATCTCTGATTTGGTAGAGGAGCCCATTGACACAGCAGACAAACCTCTATCTATATATAGTGATGAGAAAGTTTTGGCATTCAGTCCTAAACTTACAGAAGAATCCATAGGTTCTGTGGATTCTTTGGATGTATTAAATGAGGCAAAGATTTTAGAGAAACCTATGGAAGAGGATTCACTTGAATTTGACAATTCTGTCGATACTTCTAATGTTAATCGAGACACACCTGTAGTCATAGACAATACTAATGAAAAATCTTTAAGTGTGTCTGAAATCAATGATAAATCTGAGCCAAAAGTGAGCCCTAATACAGATTCTGTAAATACATTCAAAGAATATAAAACCGATTGCATTGTTGAAAGCATTGATAGCAATCGGTTGAGTATTAGCTCTGACTTTACTGATGAGTCTTTGAATACCACTAAAGATATTGAGAAGACTCTGAAAGACAATGATATTTGTGTTGATAACAATGTACAGATTAAAAGTAAAGACAACACCGAATCAGATGTATTTAAACCTATTGATGAGAAACCATTTGTATTTAGTTCTCAAACAAATGATATACCCATTGATATTAAACCCAACGAAATAGTGAATGAAACAACAGATAATTCTGTGAATATCACTGAAATCAGTGATAAAAATAGCTCTAAATTTGATGACAAACTAATTGACAGTAAAGAAAAATCTTTAAGTGTGTCTGAAATCAATGATAAATCTGAGCCAAAAGTGAGTCCTAATACAGATTCTGTAGATATAGTCACAGAATCTAAAACAAATTTTATTTCTGAAAGTATTGATAAAAATCGGTTGAGTATTAGCTCTGACTTTACTGATGAGTCTTTGGATACCACTAAAGATATTGAGAAGACTTTGAAAGACAATGATATTTGTGTTGATAAAGAAGTAAATATTAAAAGTAAAGACTATACGGAATCAGATGTGTCTAAACCTATTGATGAGAAACCATTTATATTTAGTTCTCAAACAAATGATATACCCATTGATATCAAACCCAACGAAATAGTGAATGAAACAAAAGATAATTCTTTGAATATCACTGAAATCAGTGATAAAATTAGCTCCAAATTTGATGATAAACTAATTGAAAGTAAAGACAAATCATCAGAAATCTTAAAACTTAGTGATGAGAAACCAATTGATAAAGAAGTAGACATTATAACTAAAGATAACACAGAATTAGATGTTTCTGAACCACTTGTAGTTAATTCTCAAAACATCGACAAAACTATTGATACAATACAAAAAGTGTTTGAAACAAATGACAGCACTTCGAGTACTACTAAAATGAGTGAAGAATATGAACTCAATAATAGCCCCAAATTTGATGACAAACAAAATGAATTTAAAGAAAAGTCTTTCACTATTCCTAAAGACAATGACTTTTATTATCCACTGACAGACAAACCCATTGACACCAAGCCATTAGGCATTTCTGAACACATTTCTGATACACCATTGATAGCCAGCCCTCCCATGTATTTCAATCCGAATGATTCCAGTGATATGTCTTTCAGACCCTCTGAACAGAGCAATGAAAATCAGTTGAAAGGGAGCTTTGATTTGGTCGACCAACCCATTGACACAGCAAACAAACCTTTGTCTTTAACTAGTGATGAGAAAGTGTTGGCATTCAATCCTAAACCCATAGAAGAATCATTAGGATCTGTGGATGTCTTAAATAAGGCAAAGATTATAGAGAAGTCTATGGAAGAGAATTCATTAGAATTTGACAATTCTGTCGATACTTCTAATATTAGTCGAGACACATCTGTAGTCATAGACAATACTAATGAAAAATCTGAAATCAATGATAAATCTGAGCCAAAAGTGAGCCCTAATACAGATTCTGTGGATAAAGTCACAGAATCTAAAACCGATTGCATTGCTGAAAGAATTGATAAAAATCGGTTGAGTATTGGCTCTGACTTTACTGATGAGTCTTTGAATACCACTAAAGATATTGAGAAGACTCTGAAAGACAATGATATTTGTGTTGATAAAGAAGTACACATTAAAAGTAAAGACAACACCGAATCAGATGTGTCTAAACCTATTGATGAGAAACCATTTGTATTTAGTTCTCAAACCATGAATACCCATTGATATCAAACCCAACGAAATAGTGAATGAAACAAAGGATAATTCGTTGAATACCATTGAAATCAGAGATAAAGTTATCTCCAAATTTGATGATAAACTAATTGACAGTAAAGACAAATCATTAGAAATCTCAAATCTTACTTATGAGAAACCAATTGATAAAGAAATAATTCTTTGAATACCATTGAAATCAGAGATAAAGTTATCTCCAAATTTGATGATAAACTAATTGACAGTAAAGACAAATCATTAGAAATCTCAAATCTTACTTATGAGAAACCAATTGATAAAGAAGTAGATATTAAAAATAAAGACAACACAGAATCAAATGTTTCTAAACCTATGGATGAGAAACCATTTGGATTTAGTCCTCAAACAATTGATAAACCATTTGATATAAAACCAAAAGAAAAAGTGTTTCAAGAATATGATAATTCCTTCAGTAATACTGATTTCAGTGACAAAAATAGCTCCAAATCTGATAACAAACTAATTGAATGTAAAGACAAATCATCAGAAGTTTCTAAACTTAGTGATGAGAAACCAATTGATAAAGAAGTAGATATTAAAAGTAAAGACAAAACAGAATCAGATGTTTCTGAACCATTTGTAGTCAGTTCTCTAAACATCAACAAAACTATTGATTCAAAACTCAATCAAAAATTGTTTGAAACAAATGATAACACTTTGAGTACTACTCAAATGAGTGCAGAATATGAACTCAATAATAGCCCCAAATTTGAAGACAAGCAAAAGGAAAAGTCTTTCAATATTCCTAAAAACAATGACTTTTATTATCCACTGACAGACAAATCCGTTGACACCAAGCCATTAGGCATTTCTGAACACATTTCTGATACACCATTGATAGCCAGCCCTCCCATGTATTTCAATCCGAATGATTCCAGTGATATGTCTTTCAGACCCTCTGAACAGAGCAATGAAAATCAGTTGAAAGGGAGCTTTGATTTGGTCGACCAACCCATTGACACAGCAGACAAACCTTTGTCTATAACTAGTGATGAGAAAGTGTTGGCATTCAGTCCTAAACCTACAGAAGAATCCATAGGTTCTGTGGATTCTTTGAATGTCTTAAATAAGGCAAAGATTATAGAGAAGCCTATGGAAGAGAATTCATTAGAATTTGACAATTCTGTCGATACTTCTAATGTTAGTCGAGACATACCTTTAGTCATAGACAATACTAATGAAAAATCTTTAAGTGTGTCTGAAATCAATGATAAATCTGAGTCCAAATCTGAACCAAAAGTGAGTCCTAATACAGATTCTGTGGATAAAGTCACAGAATCTAAAACCGATTTCATTGCTGAAAACATTGATAAAAATCGGTTGAGTATTGGCTCTGACTTTACTGATGAGTCTTTGAATACCACTAAAGATATTGAGAAGACTCTGAAAGACAATGATATTTGTGTTGATAAAGAAGTACACATTAAAAGTAAATATTTCTTTGAATACCATTGAAATCAGAGATAAAGTTATCTCCAAATTTGATGATAAACTAATTGACAGTAAAGACAAATCATTAGAAATCTCAAATCTTACTTATGAGAAACCAATTGATAAAGAGGTAGACATTAAAAATAAAGACAACACAGAATTAAATGTTTCTAAATCTATGGATGAGAAACCATTTGGATTTAGTCCTCAAACAATTGATAAACCGTTTAATATAAAACCAAAAGAAAATGTGTTTCAAGAATATGATAATTCCTTCAGTAATACTGATTTCAGTGACAAAATTAGCTCTAAATCTGATGACAAACTAATTGAAAGTAAAGACAAATCATCAGAAGTTTCTAAACTTACTGAAGACAAGCCATTTGTAGTCAGTTCTCAAATCATTGACAAATCTATTGACACAAAACCTAAAGAAACAGTTTTTAAAGCATATGATAGCCCTTTGAGTACTAATAAAATGAGTGATAATTATGAAGAGAACAATAGATCCAATTTTGATGACAAACTAATTAAAAGTAAAGACAAATTATCAGATATTTTTAAGTCTTCAGACGAGAAATCATTTACATCTAACATTCAAACAATTGATAAACCAATTGATATAAAACCAAAAGAAAAAGTGTTTCAAGAATATGATAATTCCTTCAGTAATACTGATTTCAGTGACAAAAATAGCTCCAAATCTGATAACAAACTAATTGAATGTAAAGACAAATCATCAGAAGTTTCTAAACTTACTGAAGACAAGCCATTTGTAGTCAGTTCTCAAATCATTGACAAATCTATTGACACAAAACCTAAAGAAACAGTGTTTGAAACATATGATAGCCCTTTGAGTACCACTAAAATGAGTGATTATTATGAACTCAAAAATAGCCCCAAATTTGATGACAAACTTATTGAAAGCAAAGAAAAGTCTTTCACTATTCCTAAAGACACTGACTTTTATTATCCACTGACAGACAAACCCATTGACACCAAACCATTAGACATTTCTGAACACATTTTTGACAC
>CAJPVJ010001883.1:0-14712 GCA_905397405.1 Oppiella nova
TTGGAAACAAATGATTGAAATCAAAACGCTTGTGATTTATTTGCGCAAAATATCGCCGAAAATAAAGAGTTAAAACACTAGTCTTATCTGAAAAGACACTATTTATTTACAACACGACTACAACTGCAGTACAGTTGGACATAATGTCATAGAATTTCATTATACAGAATAATACAATATTGTCAGGGTATATTTATTTTACTAACATTATAATGCCATGTAAAATAAATAGCAATCAATAAATAGTAAATATTTACCAAATTCTTTCATTCATATTATAATTATACATTGATCAGGCTAATTATAATTAAATTGAATTATAATAATTGATTCAATTTTTATCATATATCTTAATCTTAAATCCACAAAACATTTATTAAGGAAATGCTATATTCTTATAAAAACAGAGTTCAAATATACAAACAATTTTTATTACAAAATAAAATTCATGTTATTCTGTGATTGAAACATAAAATACTTATTTGTTTTGACAATTGTTTGCTATAACTCTAAATATTTAGGAAATTTGTTATATAATAATAATTCAATTTTGTTAATGATTTTAAAGGCTATCAACAAAATGATGCGATGAAATGAAATCTTTTTACGGTTATATTGATATTAAGTAAAGTCTCATCAAAATCTCCATTTGAAAGTCAGTCACGTCTGTCATTGCGTATATGATTTGAGTACTACTTTAGTCTAAAACAAGTGAACAGTTTTATTAACAATATAATAATGTTTTTATCTGATAATATTATTATTTATAAAATATAATGTAATCATATTTAATATAAAAAATTTCTAAAAATCATCTAAAGAAGCATCTGTATAAAATAATATTGATAATATTTATCACAACCTTGTTTAGTAAACTCTAACTTGATTATTACTATAATTAACAAGAATAATTTATTAGAATTCAAGTGCAATACAATTGGTTTTATTGAAAATTGGTACAGTATTTTTTATAAAAAAGTTAAATTTCAAAAATATTGACCCAATATAGGGAATTGATTGGAAATTTTTACAAAAAATATTTAGTGCAAGATTATTATTACGTTTAGTTCACGTAATTTAACTTTTATTAATAACTAAATAACAATAAAGAGACCTTCTTAAGTCATAAATTTCAAATAATGATAACAAATATTACTACAGAATTGCACACAAGCTCCATTTGTTGCAATTATTATAGATAAATAAAAAACAGTAAAATATGAAATAGTAATTCTTAAATTTTTAAAATAATTTATTTGATATTCCGAATCATTATTTAATCATTTGGTAAATATTTAAACTATTGAAAGAATAACTTACATTATGAAAAATGTAGACTAAATTAAATATTTCTAATGTCAATATTTGAAACAATATAAATTACAAAATATATTTAACATTCTTATTATAATTGGCTTTGTATAATTAATTTCATCAAACTGTTTTTAATACTATATAAGACGAAAATACTTATCAGATAATACAAAGTATAAGTTTATGAATATTACAGTTAAGCAATTTTGAGTTGAGGTCTTAAATAAATTTTATTTCATGTTTACTCGAGACATATTGATTGAAGCACTTATGCACATCACCTACACATGCATTCATAACTATAAAAATCAAATGATTTGGTTAAATAGTCCTCACTGTGGAAAAGTCTTAGTTTGAAAGCCGTTTAGAAATAGTTTCTATTTGTTGAATATGTTATTAATGACAGATCACCAGTAAATATGGTTAAAAGCATTGAAGAGTTTTGTGGACAAAGATTTTGGGTATATTTTAGATTTAACACATTTTAACGTTACTCAATTTTGATCATACTTTAAATAAACATTAAATTTTTTATCTAGTTAGTTAATATAGCTTATTTTATTGAACTTTAATACATCGAAATTAATAATTAAATATATATATGAATTTAAAATAATTAACTAAATTATAATCCTGCTAGATTTTTATTTGCCTTATCATTTTAGTAAAATTCAATTAATTGACTTTTTAAAATACTAATACTGTAATACGTTAAAAATAATATTTTAGTTAAATTAGAAATTTAAATATATGTCAGTGAATAATCTATACAATTTAATTGTAAATAAAATTATCAAAAATCCTTTGAGTATAGTACGAAGAAAAGAATGATAATATTTTTATAAATTTATTATACATCATATAATTAGTTACATACACACGAACTAAATAAGAACTTAATATTTAATATAAGTGCTTTCTTATAAATTATAAAATTATCTTAATACTATACAATTAAGATATTACAAATATAATATTTGATACCAAATGGATTAAACCAACCTTAAGTTGAAACTAAAATCAAATAATTTGTACCTAGAAAATTTTGCAAAATAAAACACTAATCATTGCAAATTGACTAAACAGGACAACAATCTGACCTGGTACACTAGTAGACCAGAGTTGACCGAATGCTTTGATAAGACAGCCCTCGTGTGGACCCCAACGATATTCCTCTTCATCTTCTCTCCTCTACTCCTCTACTCATTCATCCGAAGCCGTCAATCAATTGAATGGAATTTCTATAACAAAATCCGACAATTTTTGGCATTAATTCACTTAATTATATCCATTTCGGAGTGCATTACAGTTCTCGTCAAACACAACGATAACAGCGGCGATAAAATCGCTTCATTACCTGACATCACAGCGGGGTTTATGAGATTAATATCATCGGTAAGCACTGGGAGGAATGGGTGATCGAATTCATTATAATCTCATAATTATTGTCTAATATGTTTGTAGGCAGCAATATTTGTGCTATTTTGGCTCCAGGTGCGAAGGGGTATCCACACAAGTGGTGTCATTTGGTTTTATTTCTTGATTTCCGTCATATGCGGAGCGCCTACACTTCACGGTCATATCCATTGGCATCGACCAGAAGTCTACGAATGGATACTATTCTGCACATCATATTCGGTGACAATTGTATTGTTTTTCATCTACTGTTTCGCCGATACTTTGCCCCGAAATGAGAAGAAAGGTGACGAAACGAGTGCCAACTGTCCCAAAGACAGCGCCTCCTTCTTATCTCGACTTACCTTTCAGTGGTTCACAGCAATGGCTATCCAGGGCTGGAGGAAACCACTTACTGTTCCCGACCTGTGGAATGTGAGGGATGGGGATAATTGTGCCACAATTTACACACTATTCAACAAATACTGGCTCTCATTGGAGAGAAAACAGGACAAGAAATTGTTTAACAGACAAACCTCTACCCAATCTAACAGCAAAACTAATGATAAAAATGGTCTCAATTATAACGGCGGCACAAAACCTAAGCCGAGTCGACAGACCTCTAAATCGGACAAAGAGTTCGCAAAACCAAAGGTCGGGATAATGCAGACGATGTACAGAACCTTTTGGTTCTACTTCTTGACCGGAGCCTTCTTCAAGCTGCTCAACGATGTCCTCACTTTCCTTAACCCGCAGATCATGAAGTAATTCAATTGAAATTATCTTAATTTTAAACTTATTCTTAATTAATACTCTTTTATCTGAAGGATACTAATGGCGTACATAAACGACAAGAATGAGGAGGAATGGCACGGATACCTGTATGCCGTACTGCTGTTTGTGGTGACAATGCTTCAGATCCTGACACTCAACTACTACTTCAACCGAATGATGGTCATTGGGATGAGGATTAGGACGTGTTTAGTGGCCGCCATATATCGTAAATCCCTGCGTCTGTCAAATACGGCTAAAACTCAGTCCACGACCGGAGAAATTGTGAATCTGATGGCAGTCGACGCCCAGAGATTCATCGAAATGACAGCATTTATTAACTTGATTTGGTCGGCGCCCCTACAAATCCTACTGTCCATGTATTTCCTTTGGCAAGAATTAGGAATATCTGTGTTGGGAGGGCTGGCAGTCATGTTAATTATGATACCCATCAACGGCTGGTTAACCAAAGTGTCGAAAACATTGCAAATCAAACAAATGAAGTTAAAGGACGAGAGAGTGAAGGCTATGAATGAGATACTAAACGGCATTAAAGTATCATGTTAATTATGATACCCATCAACGGCTGGTTAACCAAAGTGTCGAAAACATTGCAAATCAAACAAATGAAGTTAAAGGACGAGAGAGTGAAGGCTATGAATGAGATACTAAACGGCATTAAAGTGTTGAAACTGTACGGATGGGAACAGGCCTTTATGGACGACATACTGAAGATCCGTAACCGGGAGTTGAATAATCTGAAGACAATTAATTACATCGGATGTGTTCTCCAGTGTCTGTGGTATTGCGCGCCGTTCTTCGTGTCATTCGTCAGTTTTGCCATTTATGTGCTCATAGATAGTGACAACCAATTGACGGCTACGAAGGCATTCGTCTCCCTCTCCCTCTTCAATATCCTCCGTTTCCCTCTCACTATGTTACCCAATCTGGTCACTAGTATTATTATGGTATGAATGAGTCCATCAATTCATTTAATGTATACAATTATAACTAATGTATTGTTTCTCATGAATAGACGAGTGTTTCAGTGAAACGATTGAATAAATTCCTGAACGCCTCTGAATTGAGTGGTTATGTGAGCCGAGACTTCAACGAGAAGACAGCGATTAGTGTCAGGAATGCATCGTTCAGTTGGCAGAAGACAACCGAATCCGATGCCACTGAAGACTCGCATCACATGATTCTCAATGATATAAACTTCGAGATCGAGAAGAACTCATTCGTGGCGGTCGTGGGGTCTGTCGGCTCCGGCAAGAGTTCACTATTGAGTGCACTGTTGGGCGATATGGAGATAGAGGACGGATCCATTAATATGTAAACTCGCATTTGAATGCAAACTGAATACAAATTCTTTTATCGCTGACTATATCTCTATTTTCAATTGTCTTAACAGCTGTTCCTCACAAAAAATAGCTTACGTTCCCCAACAGGCGTGGATCCAGAACTCGAGCCTTAAGAATAACATATTGTTTGGCAAAACATTAGACGATAAACGGTATCAATCGGTGATCAACGCCTGTGCCCTCAAACCAGACCTCGAGATACTTCCCGGTGGGGATGAGACAGAAATCGGGGAGAAGGGCATCAATTTGAGCGGAGGTCTCACACCTATTGTATTTAAAACTTGATTTAAAAATTTTACACCAAATATTCATTTGATTTTCAGGTCAGAAGCAAAGGGTGAGTCTGGCCCGGGCCTGCTTTAGCGACGCTGACCTCTACCTGTTTGACGATCCATTATCTGCAGGTGCGCTACACTTATTGATTACGGTTTATAGATAATTATCATTAATTTATCATATTTTCAGTCGATTCACACGTCGGTAAACATATCTTCGAGGAAGTGATGGATTCGAAGACCGGTTTTCTAAGGAATAAAACCAGAGTTTTGGTCACAAATAGTCTGACATTTCTCCCTCAGACCGATAAGATAATAGTGTTGAGAGAGGGGAGTATAGGAGAGACGGGCACTTTCGACGAGTTGATGACACGGAAGGGGTATTTCGCGGAATTGATTAATCAGTACTCGTCTAACAGTCTAAACAAAGAGGAAGAGGAAGAAAAGGGACCGAAGAAGAAGTCGGGAACCGTTAAGGAGACCAAAGGCGAGAAGAAGTTGGTGGAGGCGGAGAAGGCAGAGACGGGTCGAGTCAAGTATTCGGTGTATTTCCGATATTTTAGGGCCATTTCCCTGTTTTGGTGCATAAATACGCTCATCAACTATGCATTGATGCAGACATCGGTCGCCGGATCCAGTCTATGGTTAGCCGAGTGGTCGGACGCCACCGAACGCGGGGACACGAGAACCGCTTATTATCTGGGAATCTATGGTCAGATCTGTTATCAACAAAAATATATAACATTTTCTTAATCTGAATCTCTTATGACAGGAGCGTTGGGTCTAATCCAAGCGGTGTTTGTAACGTACGGCTGGTATGCTATGACTCGGGGCAGCATAAAAGCGGCCAAATTCTTGCACCAGAAGATGTTGGAGCAGATACTCCACTCTCCCATGTCTTTCTTCGATACCACACCACTCGGAAGAATACTCAATAGATTTAGTAAAGATGTGGACACTTGTGATGCAACACTTCAACAGACTATAAGGTGTGTAGAAATGAAATGGACTTTTACTGTACTGTAAAACACTACGATAGAAGTGAAAGTGAAACAAAGTTGTAGTTTTCACTTGACTTCACTTTTTCTTATTATTTACAGTGAATTACTGGAAAGTATTGAAATATAATTAGATTTATTCTATAACTTATACAGTAGTACAGTATTACTGTAATACTTTATAAGTGATATGAACTAAACTTAAGACTTCTATTATTTTAAACTGATAATTTTAATTTTAGAGTTGTGCTCACCTGTGGGTTTACCACTATATCCACATTAGTTATCATTTCCGTGGGTAATTAATTTTGCATTAGATTTGCTAAAAACCAATTTCTCAAAAAAGTTTATTTTTCTTATAGAGATTCCCATATTTTTATCGATTATTCTCCCGGTTGCCATCATTTTCTATTTAATACAGGTTTGCCTTAACTTTTTAATATGAATTTCATTATAAAAATAATTTCTATTTCATTGATTACCAGAAATTTTATATAACAACTTCACGACAACTAAAACGACTCGAATCTATCACGAAGTCTCCAATTTATGCCCATTTCAGTGAAACCCTGTCCGGTGTGGCCACTATACGCGCCTGTAATACATGTTTATTACTTTTATGTTTAACTATTGCCTATAATTAACATAACTTTTCAATTTATAAAAACATTCAGACGGTGTGAACGAGCAGTTCATCAAAGAGTCTGATGACAGACTGGATCTGAATAACGCCTGTTTCTACCCCAATGTGGCGGCCAATCGATGGCTGTCCATACGGCTGGAAATGGTGGCCAACTTTATCATACTATTCGCGGCTATATTTGCGGTCTTACAGAGGGACGACTTGGGTGCGAGTGAGGTGGGGCTCATAGTGTCTTATGCATTAAGTACAACCCAGAATTTGAACTGGTTGGTCAGGGTCATATCGGATTTGGAGACCAAGTATACATTAATTTTATAATAATTTCTATAAATAAATGTCAAATTATTGTAATTTTTGTCGACAGTATCGTAGGTGTGGAGCGTATCCTAGAATACACTGATTTGAATACAGAGGCGGAATGGCATTTGGAGGCGACGGCGCCTCAAAGCGGTTGGCCTTTCAAAGGGAATATAGATTTCGAAAGCTATTCAACAAAATACAGAGAAGGACTCGATTTGGTTCTCAAACAGATTTCGGTGAACATAAGCGCCGGCGAAAAGGTATTAAAGTATTGTTTTGCGAGTAATTAGTGAAAATAAAACTCAACACTAATATATAGATAGGAATAGTCGGGCGGACAGGGGCTGGAAAATCGTCGCTTACTTTAGCGCTATTCAGACTCATTGAAGCCACGAATGGAAAGATAGTGATCGATGGCATCAATATTAGTGATATTGGTTTACATCAGTTGAGGTCCAGACTAACGATTATACCACAGGATCCCATCCTCTTCAGTGGCACTATTCGTTCAAATTTGGATCCGTTTAGCAGCTATTCTGACGATCAAATCTGGAAGGCGTTAGAGTTGTCACATCTGAAGGCATTTGTCTTGTCTCTGGACTCATCTCTTGAGCATAAGGTGGCGGAAGGCGGAGAAAATTTGAGTGTTGGTCAGAGACAACTCATATGTCTGGCCAGAGCTCTGTTGAGGAATACAAAAGTGTTGATCTTAGACGAGGCCACCGCTGCTGTCGATCTCGAAACTGATTCACTAATTCAGACTACTATAAGGAAAGCCTTCTCCGAGTGCACTGTCCTTACGATCGCTCATCGATTGCATACAATTTTGGACTCAAATCGTGTGCTCGTATTAGACGGTAAGAAGTATTAATGTATTATAGATTTTGAATTAAACATCACTTTCTTGTGTCCATCTCTTCAGAGGGAAGAATAGCTGAATTCAATTCACCGGAAAATCTGTTGGCAAATGAAAACTCAGTTTTCTATTCACTCGCAAAAGACGCCGGAATTAAGAGTTAATTCATTTATAATTATTTGTGAACTTATTTTACATACTATACAAAACTAATATCAATTTGTATTAAATTTGTAATTTTCTATAATGTAGTGTATAATTACAATTAAAGACTTAATAAATTCCTTATTAAATTTCTGTAAACAGTCATTTCATACAATGATATGGAAATAGCACTAAATTTTGTTTTCTAAAATAAATCTGAGTTTTATTGATTACTTTGAATTTCTAAAATAATATTTGTTTTTAGTTTAAGACACTTCTTTGGTTGCTCTGCGAATGATATGCAGGCTTTACTCTTCATATCCTCCCTTTGTATAGTCTTTCCCTTCATAGCCGTCCTCTTCATAGCCGTCCTCTTCATCGGCGTCCCCTTCATTGCCGGCGTTTCCTTCCTCGGCATCACTTTCCTTTACCTCTTGCATAGGCTTCTTCTTAGGCTTCTTCGGTTTCTTTCGCTTATAATTGATTCCCTCCATGGCTTGGCTTCCGTCCCATTTCTCCCATTTGTCTTTCAATTTACCAAATTTCGACGCATTTTCATCAGTGAAGGCCTTTTTCTTCAGGAAGCCTACAGAGTCGTTGTACGTGGGGTTTTGGGTCCGGTTGTCGGGTCGCGTCCTTTTCTTCTCCGGCGGCTTCAACGCCGCCTCCTCCGCCGCCACCTCCGCCTCGTCCGCCAATTGTCTCTTAGATTTGATCCACTTTTGCTGAGCCCCTGTACCCAACCGGATTTGAGTCGGAATATTGACTCTCCATTTCCTTCCGGAATATTTCTTTGCAGACGTGACCTCTGGCTTAGAGGTCACCGGTGGTGGTCGAGCACTCAATTGAGTTTGAGATGTGGTTTGAGCGGTATTTTGGCGAACGACAGTCTTGCCCTGGTCTGTGGGCGGCGCATAGACCACCTGTGACTGAACACCCGGTTGGGTCCCAGGTGTGGTCAGAGCAGAGTTGTACCCCATTCCACCGATATTATGACCCAAATTGTGACCGGTTGGGACTAACATAGAGGCCATCGATTGCTGAACCATTGGAGGTAACTGCGAGGTGTGGGCCACAGACTGGCCTTTGCTGACAGGAAAGCCACCAATTAGCTGGGGGTCGACCACGAACTGTGCATTCGGCTGAATGTGGGACTGACTAGTCGGCACCGCACCCAACCCGTAAACTGCGAGGTGTGGGCCACAGACTGGCCTTTGCTGACAGGAAAGCCACCAATTAGCTGGGGGTCGACCACGAACTGTGCATTCGGCTGAATGTGGGACTGACTAGTCGGCACCGCACCCAACCCGTAGCTTTGAACCTGCTGTTGGCTCTGAACTGCCCGTCTGGCTGGGGGTGAAGTCGTCCAATCGGGAGGAATCTCTGGAATGGGTTTCCAGTCGTAGGACATCATTGTGCCATCATCCTGGGGATAGACGCGTATTTCCCTGCCGTCGGGCCCATAGTAGGCGTCATAGGGAATCCTTCTTCGTCCTTTTTCCTAACTGGTAGGCCTCCACCACCCATACCTCCTCCACCTCCCTGTTGGTTTATGGGCGCACGCCTAACACTATCCATTTTGGGTGCGAACTGACCCCCACCACCAGCCCCTGTGACTGTGAGCTGACTCTGACCACCAGTGGGTGTGCCGATCGGCGGTCGATAACCCTGATCAGCCAACTCTTGGTCTGAACGACCCTCTGCAACCCACCATTCATAGGCTTCGGGAGTCAATGGTATAAGGTTTTCATTTGGATTCATTGTCTTTTATTCCTACAACTGATTTCAACTCTTGAAGAATTACTGAAGACTTGTTGTTGACTTGAATTAGTTTTTAAACTTTTAAAAACTTTTTTACAAAAATTTAATTAGTTTTTTATTTATGAAAAATAATTGGCTAATGGATTGGGTTTTGAAACCCATTTGAAATATTTTGATTTTTAAACAATCGGAAATTAGTTTTTAAACTTTTAAAAACTTTTTTACAAAAATTTAATTAGTTTTTTATTTATGAAAAATAATTGGCTAATGGATTGGGTTTTGAAACCCATTTGAAATATTTTGATTTTTAAACAATCGGGAGACGAGTCGCTTGAATATGAACTCAAAAAACGGTGAACACCTTCGCATCACTTCCGGCACCGTTAGAGTGAGACTGTCCGTAGGAGGGCATCGGGTTTATCGGGTCAGGCGTTATGGGAACGGCAGCTAATTATCAAATATTCAAATAAACAAATTTGTTCCTAAATTAGGTCTTTATTTTATTGAATACAAATCAGGTCTCAAATAGCCATGGTTAAAATAGATGTATTATAAAATAATTTATAATGACATCAAAACAAAATCACAACAAATGTTTAGAAATCTAATCAATAATTAATACATAAATGAAAAGACAAAACAAATATTTAGTTTAAAAAGTTTATTGAATTTGGATTTTTAACACAAAATGTGATGCATTTAAACAATACCTGAGAGTAAAAATAATTTTTATAATCAAATTAACAAATTCATACAAATGTTGAGACAATAAAAAACAAACTAAACAAACGCTAAACCAATGGATCACTTCATCACTTCTTAAGCAAATTATTTCTCTTGAATTCATGAAAACTGGTCACGTCTTCAGCCAATCGGGCGATGAGTTTCATGATCTGCGGGTCGTATCTGTTAGGGAAAGGCATGCAAACGAGCGATTAGTATGGGGTAGACATGTGTGGATCAGTTGATGACATACTCGTTGCCCAAGACATTGATGTTGACGAATGTCTGGGCGAGACACAGGAGCCGATCCAAGGGGTACTTCGCCTTATGGGTGAGTATGAAGTCCCGGCGCAACACCCAGTGGTCTGTGATCTCCCACGACTTGCGCCATCCCTCCACTTCCTCATCAGTCAACTCCGCGTTGTATTCCTCGCCATCAGTGGTCATCACCTCTTCGCCGCTCATCCTCTGCACCAAAGATTGTCTTCAAATTGAAACCAAAAACACGAATAAAAGTGAAAAAATGAAAAATAATTTGTCTTTTGGTTTGAATTTTGCATTCAATTCAATGCATTGAGTGTTGAATACAGACTCCAAACACACTGTGAGTGCCATCTGTGGACGCATTCACTCAATGCTAACACTATTTTCAACGCTATTTGAAAAAGTGGTGCAAAAAACACGTGCTTTTGGTTTGCGTTGAGATCTGTTTGCTATTCATTTGGTTTGTGATACCAAAGAGTACTTTAAATCTTGTTTTAAAGGCTCACCGAAGAGCTGACAATCACTTTAATTATCACTTAAAGTAGTCTTTATTTAACTATCAATGGGAAGACCAGGTATTGTCATGTGTTTACCAGTGTTTGCAATACTTTTAGTAACACCTCATGTCTTAGGCTTTAGTCCGCGTGGCGGTGGCTTCAGAGGGGGCGGCGGTGGACGCGGAGGTCGTGGCGGTGGAGGCCGTGGGGGCGGCGGCGGAGGTGGCGATGGGAACAGCGGTTGTTTTAAATGCGGACAAAGCGGTCACTTCTCCAGAGAGTGTCCCACCGGTGGCGGCGGTGGTGGAGGTTATGGTGGAGGCGGTGGCGGAGGAAGCGGTTGCTTTAAGTGCGGAAAAGAGGGCCACATGTCCAGAGAGTGTCCCACCGGCGGTGGTGGTGGTGGAGGAGGCGGTGGCGGCGGTTGCTTTAAGTGCGGACAAGAGGGCCACTTCTCCAGAGAGTGTCCCACTGGTGGAGGCGGCGGAGGTCGCGGAGGCTTTCGGTATGTTTTGTGTGTTGTTTTTGTCGACATTGTTATGACAACACGTGTTGTGTCTGAATAGCGGCGGCAGAGGCGGTACACCACGTGGTGGTCGCGGAGGTGGTAGAGGCGGAGGACGAGGAGGGTTTGGCGGCGGCAGAGGTGGTGGCGATCGCGGCGGCCGAGGAGGTAGAGGCGGAAGAGGAGGCGCTGGCGGTAGAGGCGGCTTCCGGGGCGGGAAGAAGGCGATCGTTGAGCCGCACCAGCGCCTGGAGGGGGTGTTCATCGCCAGAGGCAAAGAGGACGCACTGGTGACCAAAAACTTAGTGCCCGGAGAGTCGGTCTACGGGGAGAAGAGAGTGTCGATCGATGAGGAGAACGGGAAGATTGAGTACAGGATTTGGAACCCTTTCCGCTCGAAGTTGGGCGCAGCCATCCTGGGAGGCGTTGAGGACATCCACATCACCCCCGGCTCTAAAGTACTATATTTGGGCGCCGCGTCCGGCACTACAGTCTCGCACGTGTCCGACATTGTGGGCCCAGAGGGACGGGTATATGCCGTCGAGTTTTCTCACCGTTCGGGTCGAGGTATGCGTTGATTTGGTCGTCGAGTTGTGGCCATTGTCTCACTGTTTGTCTCTCGTATTCAATGTGAACCACAGATCTATTAGGTGTGGCCCAAAAGCGACCAAACATTGTGCCGATCATTGAGGACGCGAGACATCCGCATAAGTACCGAATGGTGATGTCGATGGTGGACACGATCTTCGCCGACGTGGCCCAACCAGATCAGGCGCGTATCGTTACCCTCAATGCCCAGCATTTCCTCAAAATCGGTGGACACGTCGTCATCTCTATTAAGGTTTGCACACATTTGTGGTGATTTGCATTTGAAGTGAATGCTAAACGTGTGGTTTGTGTCCACTTTAGGCCAACTGTATTGACTCGACCGCACCGGCAGAGGCTGTGTTCGCACAGGAGGTGAAGAAATTGCAATTGGATAAAGTGAAGCCATTGGAACAGGTCACTCTTGAGCCATATGAGAGAGACCACGCCGTCGTTGTCGGCATTTTCAGGTCAGTTTGTGACCCAATAATGTGTTTTTGATTTATTCATTCATTTTGTCTTATTTCTCGACTTTCAGGTCAGACGGAAAAAATGCTAATTAAAGCATGTCTTCAATTAAATCGCTATTATTTTTCACTATTCCCTCAATCGATATATATTTTCGCATCATTTGAATGTCACATTAAATTTTATATGAATTTAATGAGTGTTTGATTAAAATTTGACATTTTTAATGCAAGTTTATTTTATTATGTTTAGAAATTGATTTTAGTGTTCATTGAAATAAATTAATGTTTGAGAAAAGTATTGGAATTATTTGTTTAGTAAATTATCATTGATTTTGATTTGAAAACTATTTCATTAATTAGAAAAAAGTCTTCTCGGAGTGCAATGTCCTTATGATTGCCCATAAGTTGGGCATAATTGGCTCATTATGTAGCACTAGCTATAGGCTATCCCTGTGATGAGAACCCGGAGTCCCCATAAGGTGTGAGTCTGGGAACTGACTGCCAGTTCCGGACCCGCGACCACATATGAAGTCAAATGGTAGACATCCGCGCTCTGGTTGAGGGCCTGGAGTTATGCCATAACTCTGTGATCTTCACATAGGCACAGCCACTCGCGTAACACCAGATGCGGGTCCACCCCTAGCACCAAATGAGGGAACTCCCCAACCATCAGATGTTGGATAACCCTGTGATGACCTGTAAGAGCCCGAAACCCCCATAAGCTGTGAATGTGAACCCGATTGGGATCTACTGCCGAACGGTAGGTATCCGGGTGTTGGCCGAGGGCCTGGTATTACCGCATATCCCTTAGTACTTCTCATTGTCTGTGATGTCCAGCAGTTGATCTCAACTTTTGAAGAATAACTAAAGATTTGTTTAGTTTAAAGACTAAAGACAATACTTTCAACCCATTTATCTGATATTAAAAATAAGTTATTGAAAACACATCTAAAGACTTGTTGTTGTGATTGAATTGAATTTGTTTTATATTTTTGTGATTAAAAATATTTTTGAAATAAGTTTTTAAACTAATTATTTGTTTTGTCTTTTCATTTTATATCTTAAATTTCTGTTTTAATGGCTACAAATTACTTAATATTTATTTTGTGCACAAATTCTTAGTTCTCTATAATTTAAGAAATAAAGATATTTTTTTAATTCTGCAGTTATTCTCACTATTAATACATCGATTAAACATTTCATGGCATATACAACACTATTAGATATTCTTATGTAATCATGACATGAATTTTGATAATTTTAAGGAATAAGAGAGAGAGAGAGAGAGAGAGAGAAAGAGAGAGAGCTAAGTAATCGTTATTATAATGTGTGCGTCGACTATATTCTGTGATTACGATTCTTGTGTTAACTTTGATTTCTCAAAACGATCTTTATTTTAGTTTTATGTCAATTCCCTTACACTTAAACTTATTTCTCTTGATTCTGAACAATAAATTTAATTTAAAACACGAATTGAAAGCTAAATGCGATATAATATACGAATAATATATATATAAAACTAAAGATGTCATTTAAACGATATATAAATTTCTTTATTACACAAAGTATTGAAAGAAATCTAAAAGAAACTTAATTTTCTAAATTAATATATGATTGAAATGAAAGCAAAATTTATTAATAAGAAAAAATAAATTTAGTTTAAGCTATAGACGTGTTTTACACAATTGACAGCTAATTAAATAATTGCAATAATTACATCATATAATTTATATCAATTCACAATTGTATTGAAATTATGTAAACAAATTGCTTTTATATCGAAGATTAAGTCATTAAACTTATGGTTATTATAAATATTGCTTACATTTACATCATAAATGTCTATA
>CAJPVJ010001884.1:0-14710 GCA_905397405.1 Oppiella nova
AAGTTTTCAAATATGGGCTGAGATTGTGATATTCAATAGATATAAAAGTCATAAAAGTAAAAATTTTTGTATTTTCTATATGTTTTGAAACATTGCTTTCCCATCTAAATGAAACCAATGTACTTATTATGTATGGTTTAGGATTTATTTTGTGATAATTACTTGATAATCATTTTTATCAATTTTATTTGATATAAACAAATATTAAGGTTTTCACATTCATGCCGTAATAGTACACTAATTTAGTGCACTTTTATTATTATTTATAATTGTGAAATTAAACTGAGTAAGCTTAGCATTTAATCTTGTTAGATTAATATTGTAATAATTTAGAAAGTGTGTCAATTTTCTAGCTTGATAACTGCTGCATTATTGTATATAGATAAAATTGTATTATTTCTTGTTTTTGCATTAATTATATGTATAATTTAATTTTGTTATTGAAACTGACTTATGTAATTAATTAGTATTAATATAATTTATTAAGTATTACTTTTAGTAAATACATTATATAATTTTAATATATAATATTAAATTATTATGCAAATTAAATATACACGTAGTTAACTAATGTTTAATAACACTTAGTCTTATGATTTAAATTGTTAATTTCAAAAAATATTATTGAAAAAACAAATTAAATGTGAATTTAATAGGAAATCTAACGACACGTATATCTGTCATACGATTAGCGAGTCTAATGATATGAACACGTTTTCATAGAATCCCGTACAGTGTGTTTGGCACTGATTTATGGCACGGCTTGAGGGCTACGTGTGCTCACTCGCGTACTACACATCCATTTCCACTCGTTTAAAGATACATAGAGGGGAACGACAGCACAGATTCTGTACCCTTTGGATAAGTACTTCAGTTATATACTTGAGTTTGTTTATTGTATAAGTAATACATCTAACCCTATTACTAGGGGCACCCTATACTAGTGAACCGGTACTTTTAGCATATATAGTATATTTGTTTTTTTCAATTGATGTTTATGTATGGACTAATTGATGTGCCCTAATATTATTTTTAGTAATTTATTAGGTTTTTATATTATAATCATTTCATGAGTACAGTGTATGGACTTGCATGAGCTACCAGTGCTGACAGATATAATATTATATAATGTAAGCACTAGTTATGTCATCCAATTGACATGTGTTTTAATCACTCGTGTAATTAATTCATAATTATAAATAAAAATTTTAAAAATAAATAATAAGTGTTAATTTGAATTTTATAACACGTGCCAAATGTTTTTAAATTTATCACAAAATATTAGTAAACATTTTGGACAATTAAATTTAAAAATAAATTTATTAAATATATTTAAGATTGTACTTTATTTAAATTAAATTACGTAAAATAATAACAACAGTTATAAAATTAGTGGTGTCGACATGAATCCACTAATTTTATAACTAATTTTGTTTAGAAATTATTAGAAAAACTTTTGTTATTAATTACAGTTGTTATATTAAATAAATTGACAAACAGGGTAAATGCTTTTAAATTGTTTTAGA
Source organism: Oppiella nova (assembly GCA_905397405.1). Lineage (NCBI taxonomy): Eukaryota > Metazoa > Arthropoda > Arachnida > Sarcoptiformes > Oppiidae > Oppiella > Oppiella nova. The sequence continues at coordinate 1,527 of CAJPVJ010001884.1, forward strand.
TTTGTGGTGAAATCTATTATTTTTATATAATATTGTTGCTATTTCTGTATTGGTTATTTCAGTAATATAAAGTTGGGTATTATAAAGTAATATAGTTGTTAAAAATATTCACAGTACAGTACATATTCATAACATACAAATGTTTATTATTTATTTATAAATTATAAATAAGATTTTGATTTATTTTTATTTTTATTTTTGACTTGTATATCTTACATTTGCTGTAAGTTCAATCACATTTCATACAACTGCAATTTTTTAATAATTTTTTTTATTTATAAGAATATTATGATTTTATTATATTTGATTAAATAAATAATAAAATTAAAATTATTTAAAACTAGTTTTATTTTGTAAATGCTCAATTAAATAGATAAGTTTGCAAATAATTTATTTTCATAAATATCTACATTAGTTATTGAATATATAATTAAACCAGATTATATTTAAAAAGTTAACTTGTTTACAAAAAAATTTTAAAAATACATTATATATAATTTATTACATTTGTGATGGGTGGTACCGGTATAATTTAAAATCTGAAAATGTTATAGACAGATGGTCATACTCATTTTGTATATTTCGCAATAAACACATTAAGCAAGTTGAATGAACCTGAACTTATTTTTGATAAAAATATTTAAAAATATGATTAACAAATAATTTTTAAAAAGTGTCTAAAAGTTTGTAAAACGACAAGCAAAAGTAAAATATTTTTTAAAAGGTAATTATAAATATATATTAATTTTAAAATATTTTTAATTATAATAACTATCTATAATAATATATTATTTAAATAGAACCATGTTCATTCCAATCAAAACCACACTATTGTTTATGTTGATCAGTCTAACCCTGGGCACAAATAAACAAGATAGTGACCATGGTAGTAGTTACGGACATGGAAGTAGTGGACACGGACATGGACACGCTGAGCCTGAACTATACGACCCGGTCAACTGGTTCATAATCCCGCCCCCACCCGGTCCCGGACCCATACTGATACCCGGTATCCAAAACCTCGGCGAATGTAAGGATACCGTAAACCGGTGTTTGACGGATGACTCCCGACAAGGCCTATGGAATCTGTACCTAACCCTTAAGGATTCACTGGAGAGACGACCTTGCTACTTGGTTCAGGCCCTGTTTAATACCTGCCTGGGCGATTTGAATTGTAGGACCTGTATCATTCAGGAGGCTACTGTGGCCAGCAGGTGCAATATATTTTACTCGTTGGGTGATGATTTTCAAACTGCCTATTTGAACATTCACCAATATGGCGCTGACCCTGCTGGCATTTTGACCTGGATTAATGCCACGGCTGTTAGACAACTGGTAGTCGCCGCTAATAACTTTTGCCCTAACTAGATATTATTTATTTATTTTTGAATTTAATTTTAATGTATGATTGTACGGTGTTAATAAATTCTTGATAATTTAAATATTTTTGATAAACTGTAAATTTTAATAAAGATATTTCACCTCACTATATTCTTATTTTGTTAGTTATATTTGGTGCATCGGAAGTTTTGAATTATTTTCATCGGGATGAATTTAGTAATTAATTAAATTTTAATAATCGTTAATGAATCTATCAAGACCAAAATAAAATAGCAAGTAAAAATAGTTTTTTATTAATAAAAATTAAGTTAGTTAATTAGTTATCAATTATATTGTATTAGTAATGACATAAAATATTAATTTAAAAATATAATATTAGTAAATATGGTTCAAACACTTTTTACTTTTATAAAGTACATAATGTACTATTAATTGCATCTATCTAAATTTCAAACATATTTTTAACCTCGTCGTTTATAACTCAAAATTTTCTAATTAAATAAATAACATTTTAAACAAAATCATATCAAAATAAAATTATAATATACAATGAGGTATACTATAATATTTATGCTTACTATTGGGATGACCCTGGACACCTGGGCCGACACCGATACTTCCACAAGAAATCCAGTGGACTCAAAATGGTCACCCTTACCATTTGATGCCGACCTAGATGAACACGATTTAAAGGTACAGGCTGAACCTAGACCATACGTGCAAACCTACGTGCCTGAGCCAGTACCTTCGGTCTACGCTGAATATCTGCCAAGTTTTACCCCTGGTCACGCCAGGGTTGAACCCAATTTTAATGATCCGGCTATTATTCCCAACCCTGAAGGTTCGCATCATGGCCATCATGATCATCAAATATATTTGAATTATCCTTTACCTCGCTGGAGTGACATTAGTTTTAATTCCATCTAGATAATTATGGAATTAATGTTTTTTATAATTATTATAATTTTTATAATTATAAAATAAACATTAAGCCATTTAAATAAAATACTTTTAAAAAGTAAAACTTAAAACAAAATTATTTATCTAAAAATATATAAGTTTTTGTTAATAAATAACTTTTATAAATTAAAATATTAGTTTGTATTAAAATTGTGTTAAAACAATTATTTGAATTAAACATGAAATGTTATTAAAAATATGTAAATATAAATATATTTTGCAACCTATCTATAAAAGTATGCAGTACATTGATAAGTTTTTTACTAAAAATATAAACATGTGTTATTATTAACATTAAATTATGTGTTTTTAAAAGTTTCACAAGATTTATATGAAAATCTACTTTGTAATAAAATAATATCAAAAAATGACAAACAAAATCTTAATAAATCTACTAATCCCTTTAATACTAGTGAATAACCTGGTCATTTGTAGTGACTCACAAAAATCATCAAGATCAAGTACAAAGAAGCCTAGGAATCCGATTGACCCGAAATGGCTGCGACTGCCGTTTGACACCCAATTTAGTGCCCGATATGATGGCTATAATGAGGGCATTGAGGGCACCGACCACTGGCACGACGAGGCCTATCACGACCGGCCCTACGTTCAGGACTATGTGCCCGACCCTGACTTTCCACTATTGCCGGAGTCCATGTATGCCAAGCCGTTACCAAAAATTAATTTTGGCAGAAAGTTAACTGAACCTAATTATAATGACCCGGCTATTATAAAGAGTGAGAAAAAATAAGTTTAAAACTGTACATAATAAATAAATAAAATATAGTATTTTGAAATTTATTTGTATTATTATGTAAATGGAAATTGTGGAAGTGGTCATTTTTTAAATGAATAATTTATTAAATATCTTAAATAGACAATTAGTTATGATCTAAAATAGTATTATAAATGTAAAATAAGTACAGTACATAAAAATGTATGCCCTTACATAATTTATGTTTTATTATTTTAATATTAAAATTGTTTATTTTGTGTACAAAAATTTTCGTTTTACTTATTAGTAAATTTATTTTTATAATACTGATTTGTAAAAAAGTTTATAATTTGTGTTTGGACTTAAGAAAAATATTTGCAAACATTTTCTATATTAATAAAATATTTAAAAGCTTATATATTCATTAATTTACATTTTACGTATGTTTATAAAAGCAAAACAATAGAGTATGTTTTAAAATTTATTATTTAAAATTAGTTGAACGTTTTCAATTAACTTACTTGTTAGATTTTAAAATTAAAATATATGATATAACTTTCTTTATTATAAAGTTTACAATTTATTATAACAAAAACAACTTTACGTATTGACCACTGGATTACAGTAGCCAGCAGCATTTAACAGTTGCGTAAAGTTGAACATTTGCTCGTTAAAGGGTAGCAGACTGGTAAAAACATCATAATTTAAATCAGTGTACCCAGCCATTATTAACCTGCGACCATTGGGCGTCACCTTGTACTTTTGAAAAAACGGCATAGGCTTACAGTCTAAATTACAGTTTGGCTCCAGGTCAAACGCGTGCGTGGTGAAATCAAACTGCCCGGCCGCAAACTTGGGAAAATATGCCTTGATTAAACCTGGTGGTAGTTTCATGATCCTTTTGATAGCCTCGGGTATTATGGGTGACTCCCCACGCATTTGTCGGTTGATTGGGTCGATTAGGTTGTCGTATATATAGCACACATCGCCGTAGCCGTACTGAAACAGCTCGACCGATGACACGTTGGCATAAGTGATCTTGTCAAATATGTTGGCCGCACGTAGTTCCCCGGTGTAGGGGTCAGCCTGCAGGTCATTTAACGGCCAAGTTGCTGCCGGGGTCAACCACCCATTCGTGCTTAATTGTACTTTGTACTTGGTCAGTTCGGTCCAACAATGGGTTAGCAAGAACGTAAAACTATGGGTAGGAATGATATTTAATTTAATACCTAGTATATTTTATAAATACTACTTACTCGTGAGGTGCCCATGGTACACTTTTATCTCCACTCCACCCTCCTACTGGCAAATGCAACATGAAATGAAACCCCGATAGAATTGCCAAATATGTACCAGGGTCAGGGCTATTCTGTAATAAAAATGCATCCATCTCAGGTGGATAACTGGGTGGCATTGTATTGTCGTCATTCCACTGGCGTTTCAAACACCGGGGCTCGTAGTCGATGGATAGGTTGCGAAATATAGTGCCGTCTCGGATACAGTAGCCGTTCCTATAGAGTCCACCCCATCCAAAGTCCTTCCAGACGCACGACTTCCACGGTTCGGCATAATCTTCGGCTATGTTCTTGGTCATTATGTGTAATTGTAGTTAAGTTTAAATGTCAATTTATTCAATACTATACAAGTTTTTTAAAATTTCTTAATATCTGAGTCAATATATCGGATGAAACCTGACTTCTTTCGCATCTTGCAAGCTTTTTTTTGTTTACAACTAAATATTAATATTTTTTTTAACTTAAACTCATAGACTTTATACACTAAAGATTTTGATATTTAGTCGTAAGGAAAAATGCTTGCAAGAAGCGAAAGATTAGCCTATATTAGTCTGGTATCATCCGATATATTGAACCAGATATATTTTAATCAATTAGTTTAATTATCACAATTTAACTAGACTCATTAACAATATAATAGATATTAGCAATAAGATTTTAGTTTTAATTTATTAATTTATATATTATCTCTAATTATTATGTAAATTAATCAAATAATCTTATTATAATTATAGATATTTTATTTTAATTAAAATTGTATTAAATTATAAAGTTAAAATATGACCAATAATCATAACTAACTTACCCAGTAGGGCAATCCCGGGAGGGTTGGGTCTACCTTCCAAAGTTCATGTTCAATTTGCAAATATAGCCATTTATGATAGGTATAAAACTCGATAGTTTTATGGTAGGCGCCCCACCACCGATTATGCTGCTCCCCGTAAGCCTGAACTATACCTCGCTCATACAGCGTACGAATTGCCTTCACAAATCGGTACCTCTCGTCCTGGGACAGGCATTTCCAGTTTTTGCGTATGTATAGGGACTTACAGGGTGGCCGTATGGGTTTGACAGTGGCGTTGTAATATAATCGTGATTGTAGGTAGCGTTTAACGTTATCCAGTTCATTTTGAGTCCATTGTGTTCGTTGATGGCATTGACAGTAGATATCGTAATCGCATCGGTTTTTTAGCAGTGGATTAGGTGTGTGCTCGGGCTCTGGACTCCATAACCAGTCCTTGCCATGATTGCTTGCTTATATTTGTAAACTTATAAATTAGTTATATATTGTTTATTAAATTGATTTATTAATAACTAACCTTTGCTTTCAGAACATATAATATGTTTTGTATAAATGTATACTATGATCAATAATATAAATGATACATTATTTATTTTGGTCATGTTAATTTTTTAACAAAAAAAACTTTTTTAAACAAATTTTTGAATCAATATACTAAATGTTAAAATTTTGTTTTTAATGAAAACATTTTGTTAAAGATTTTTAATTATGTAATTAATTTCTAATAAAATATAAAAACCAGTTGTATTGTAAAGTTCATCAATTTATTACAAGTTTATTTTATGTTCAAGATTACATAATATATATATTTAGTTGTAAACAAATCAATTAAAAAATAAATTGCTAAATTTTACTATTTAAAAAGTTATAAGCATAAATACTATAAAAAGTATGTTTCAATCACTAAGAACTAAGTGTTAACAGCCGGGTTACAATAACCTACACGATTTAAATCTCTATTTAAATTATAATAGTTTATCTGATATTTTTGTATGATATCGTACATATCATAATCCAAGTTATATCTGTACATGGTATTTTGTCGGCGACCATTTTCAGTATCATTATACCGCTGAAAATATGGGGAAGGCTTACAACCCGGGTTACAATTGGGGTCCAACTCCTCAAATGTATGTGTAGTAAAATCTAACTTTCCTTGAGCAAATAGGGGAAAATATTTTGTCAAGGTAGCCTTGGGTACTTGGCTCAATAACCTTTTTAATGCAGTGGGTATTACCGGGGACTCACCCCTCATAACCCTGTTTATGGGGTCAATCATACTGTCGTATACGTAACACATGTCTCCGTAACCAAACTGCAGGTACTCTATGGCCGAGCGATTAAAGTACTCAATCTTGTCGTAGATATTTGATTGCTTAAAGTAGCCGGTGTTGGGATCTACAGCTAAAACACCCGGTGCCCCATAGGCTGCTACTGGTACCAGTGCTGCCGGCGCCTGTAGCTGAAGTCTGTAAGCCGTCGAGTCAATCATACTGTGGGTCAACATAAATGCAAAACTATTTTTTGTGAGGGAAAGGATGTTAAAAGATTTATTTTCTAAACCAAACATAATTACGGCATACTCATGGGGCGCAAAGTTTAGGCTCATGTCCCCATACCAGCCCCCTATACTTAAATGTATAGCAAAGTGGTATGAGAAGAGACTAGTTAAGAGGGTAATGGCATCGGTAGTGGTCTGTATCCATGAGGCCTCCATTTCCGGGCTATAAAACGGCGGTAAAGTGTTGTCCGCATTCCACATACGTTTGACACACCGGGGCTGGTAGTCGATGGTACTGTTCCTGAATATAGTGCCGTCCCTCATGCAATAGCCGTTCCGATATATGCCACCCCATCCCAAGTCTTTCCAAACACATGATTTCCAGGGCTGTGCGTAATCTGTGGCAATGTTCTGATAATTTGAACAAGGTATAAAATAGCTAATTAGATTGCTCTGTTTAAAATGATTTATATTACCCAATAGGGTAGTCCAGATAGGGTTGGGTCGACATCCCATAGTTCCCTTTCAATGGCTAAATTGAACGCCCGGTGCATCGGATTAAACTCAACGGTTTTATGCCACGCACTCCACCACCGACTATGGAGTTAACCGTAAGCCTGGACTATACCCCTCTCGTATAGCTTACGAATAGCCCTCACAAATCTACCACGCTCATTATGGGACAGACATTTCCAGTTTTTGCGTATGTATATGGCCTTACAGGGCGGTCGTATTGGTTTAGCCGCAGCCTCATAATAAAACCGGGACTGGAGATATCGTTTGACATTATCCAGCTCATTTTGTGTCCATTGGGTCCGGTGATGACATTTGCAGTAAATGTCGTAATCGCACCTGTCGTTCAGTAGTGGGTTAGGTAGTGGTGGTGCAGGTTCTGGTTCATTATCAATCCATGCCCAGGGATAATTATCTGCTTTTGAATTAGCTATGAAAATAAATTTATAATTAACTTTTAATTAACTTATAATTTTAATAGTTAACCTTGAATATCTGTTGGTCTATTATGTTGGTTATTACAAACAATTATATTAATTAATAATACATTAATTAAAATATTGTAAATAGTAATCACTAATAAATTCATTGAATAAACTATAATGTTAAATTGCAACTAAATTTAATAAAAAATTATAATTATAAAGTGTTAGTATTAACATGTTTAAAATGTGTACAATTTATTATCAAAAACTTATAAATTTCAATTATAAAACTTTTAATAACATTTTTAAGTTCATTGACATTAAGATACAGACTGAATAATATTTATTTTTATTTATTACAGAAAGCTACTAGATACTTTATTTTAAAGAATAAATTAGTTTAAATTATAAAATAATTGTTTATTTAATAAATAATTACGTATTTACAGCTGGATTACAATATCCTACAGTATTTAAATTATTGTTTAAATTATAATAATTACTTTGATACTTTTGTATGACATCGTACTTGTCATAAGCCAGGTTATATCTAAACAAGGTATTTTGTCGGCGACCATTTTCGGTATCATTATATCGCTGAAAATATGGTGATGGCTTACAACCCGGGTTACAATTAGGATCCAAGTCCTCAAACCCTTGTGTAGTAAAATCTAACTTTCCTTGAGCAAATAGTGGAAAATATTTTGTCAAGGTAGCCTTGGGTACCTGGCTCAATAACCTTTTTAATGCAGTCGGTATTACGGGGGACTCACCCCTCATAACCCTGTTTATGGGGTCAATCATACTGTCGTATACGTAACACATGTCTCCGTAACCAAACTGCAGGTACTCTATGGCCGACCGATTAAAGTACTCAACCCTATCGTAAATGTTAGCCTGTCTAAATTGACCAGTTAGGGGATCAACTGTCAAATCACCCGGTGCTCCATACGATGCCACGGGTACCAGTGTCTCAGGGGACTGGAGCTGTTGTCTCATCGCTATCGAGTCAGTCATACTATGGGTCAACCAAAATATAAAACTGGTTTAAAGGGAAATGGATGTCTATTTAGTGTTCAAATGAAACTTCAAGTTAATTTAAGGGTATTAAGGGACTACAAACTCATTGGGCGCCATGGTCTGACTCATGTCGCCATACCAGCCCCCAATGGACAGGTGTATTATGAAATGGAAGGCCAAAAAACTGTTAAAAAAGGTGATGGCGTCGGGACTGGTCTGTATCCAAGAGGCCTCCATTTCCGGTGTTTGGAAAGGGGGTAAAGTGTTGTCTGCACTCCACTGGCGTTTCACACACCGGGGCTGATAGTCAATGGTACTGTTCCTAAATACCGTTCCCTCTCTGACGCAATAGCCGTTTCTATAGAGACCACCCCATCCCAGGTCTTTCCAAACGCATGATTTCCAGGGCTGTGCGAAATCGGTGGCCATATTCTAATAGATTGACCAGGAGATATATTACCATGATACATGTTACTGTGACTGATCATATTTATATACCCAATATGGTAGACCAGATAGAATAGGGTCAACTTTCCACAGCTCACGTTCAATGGCCAGAAACAACGCCCGGTGTATAGGATTGAACTCTAATGTCTTATGCCATGCACTCCACCACCGGCTATGGAGTTCACCGTAAGCCTGGACTATACCCCTCTCATATAGCTTACGAATAGCCCGCACAAATCTACCACGCTCATTATGGGATAGGCATTTCCAGTTTTTGCGTATGTATATGGCCTTACAGGGCGGTCGTATGGGTTTAGCCGCGGCCTCATAATAAAACCGTGACTGGAGGTATTGCTTGACATTATCCAGCTCATTTTGTGTCCATTGGGTCCGGTGATGACACTTGCAGTAAATATCATAGTCGCACCTGTCATCTAGTAATGGATTTCGTAGATCAGTTTGCGGAAGTGGAGGTTTATGATAAGGATCCCATGCCCATGCAGGTTTTGAATCTGTTTAAAATAATGTTAAAATTATATTTATTAGTGTTATGGTTAAAGATTTATTAATAATAAACCTTTATTAACAATTTGTTCGTTATACACGTGATTACAAGTTATTTCCAATACTATTAATAAACAAAACAATATAAAATACAATTGCAATGTTACTTTTGGGTAATTCATAAATAATCCGAAAAATCAGTTAATATTAATTTTTATAAATCTAAAAATTTATTAATTTTATTTTAATGATTTTTTAATAACATACGTAATGTAACTTTAAATATAAATTACAAATAGAAATTATAAGTAGACTACTTAACTATAAGTTCATTAACATTTACACCATACATTATAGTGGACTATTTTTATAAATAAGCTGTTAACTGTTTATTTTTATTTATTAATTAATATATTGTTTACAAAAAATATTTTTATCTATAATAATTATAAACTTAATTTAAAATACAGATCATGTATTAACAAATGGACTACAATATCTAGCGGCATTAAGCTCCTGGATCAATTCCCAATAAATAATTTGGTAGGGCATCGACATGTCAAGGTCCAGTCCCAAGTCGTACCGATACAATGTTCTCAAGCGCCTACCGCTTTCTGTCTCATTATATCTCTGAAAATACGGGTGCGGTTTACACACCTGATTGCAATTACCGGGTATATCCTGAAACGTATTTGTGGTAAAATCATATTTTCCCTGAGCAAATAGTGGATAGTATTTAGCAAGAAGATTTTTGGGTAGTCTTAGTAGTCTGTCCACTGCCGCGGGTATTATCGGGGGTTCGTTACGCATAATCCTATTGATGGGCTCAATATCCCTGTCAAACACGTAACACAAGTCCCCAAAACCGTTGGCAAAGTAGTCAATGGCCGACCAATTAAAATAAGCAATCGGGTCGTAGATGTTGGCCGCCCTAAGGTTGCCGGTTATGGGGTCTACCAGTGCCAGTGTTGGGTCGCCATACCCGGCCACTGGTATCAAGTTATCAGGGGACTGTAGCTGCCAGCGCAATGTTGCCGATTCAAAAGTATTATGATATAACATGAATGTAAAACTGTAAATAAATAGCTTGTTAAAATAATTTGATCTGGCTTTTAGACATAATTAAGCATACTCATTAGGAGCCCATGGCACACTTTGATCACCTAGCCAACCACCAATGCTAAGATGTGGGTCAAAGTGGAAGTCACCAAGGGCAAGTAGAAGTTCCTTGACGGTTTTGCTATTCTGAACCCACCATGTCTCAAATTCGGGTGAAAACATAGGCGGTGAGGTATTATCAAGGTGCCATTGGCGTTTAACGCATCGTGGTTGATAGTCAATGGATAAATTGCGGAAAATACTACCGTCCCTAATGCAGTAGCCGTTCCTATATATGCCACCCCATCCCAGGTCTTTCCAAATGCATGATTTCCATNGGTGAGGTATTATCAAGGTGCCATTGGCGTTTAACGCATCGTGGTTGATAGTCAATGGATAAATTGCGGAAAATACTACCGTCCCTAATGCAGTAGCCGTTCCTATATATGCCACCCCATCCCAGGTCTTTCCAAATGCATGATTTCCATGGCTGTGCGAAATCGGTGCCGATGTCCTACTTTTTTAAGTATATTAATTGTGTTATAATAAAATGTTACCAAACCACACAAACAAGATTATTGAAATTTTATATTTCTATTACTCTATTATAAACAAATAACTCATCTAGCTGTTTCAATACTAATCTATTATTTACTGGTTTTAATTATTATTAGTATTATAAACTAATTAATAATAATACTAAATAGTATATTATTGAGTATGGGTTATACCGTAGGGTCTATCACAGCCCAGTTGGAAGGTCTCGAGGGAAAGGTGACGGTTACATTTGCGGGCCACGGTACCGGTCTTGAGATACCAAAATACTGTGGCGGCCCACCACCTATTATGGAGTTCCCCGTATGCCTGTATGACTCCCCTCTCGTATAGAGTACGTATGGCTTTGACAAACCGCCGGCGCTCATCATCGGACAGACACTTCCAGTTTTTGCGTATATATAGCGACTTACAGGGCGGACGGGTAGGTCTCACACCGGCCTCGTAGTAGAACCGGTATTGTAGGTATCGCTTGACGTTATCGACCTCTTGTTGCGTCCATTGGGTTCTCGTATGACATCCGCAATAGATATCACAATCGCATTGATTTGAAAATAAAGGGTTATTCATGTGATGGCATTCACTGAATGATTGATGGTCTTGGTAATTTTTGTCTTGATTAGCTATTTTTTAAAATTTAAATATTATATTAGATCAACATGTTAGTATTTTGAATGAATGAATGTATGTACTTTACATTGTACATTATAGTTGGCATTTATTAGTAAACATAAAAACAATATTTTTTTCAACATTTATAACCTTATAAATATATTTATTTTGTGACAAATAAAGTGGAATTTGCCATCAACATTTATTTAATTTATTATTGATTATAATTTTGTTTCTATGATTTTTTAAACTATAAAACAAATTTTTAATTTAGTACTTATGTATTTTATTTATCCTGTAAAGCATATGCTCAAATAATGATTAATTTTTATTGTAACATTGACCTTTTTAATATACTGGTAAAAATTGTAAAAATATAATTATATATGATATTTTAAAATTTAAGTATATATAAGATAACTTATTACTGTATTATACTGTACTGTACTGTACAGAATGCACTTAGCGCATTTACATAACTACAAAAGTACTAGTATAAGGTTTCACTAAAGTATCCCAAACAAACTTTATCATAAGTTATAATATCTTATAATTGATTTAATTTTAATTATTTAAAAATTATTCAGATTTTGATCATCTCTATATTAACTATATAGCTTTTATTTAATATTTATTATTATATTTTATTCATTTATATACCTGAATTACAAATTTGAACATCCTAATAAGTACCATATAAAATAACTAAAAAATACTAGATTGTCGTAGAGGGTTTGCCAAAATGTTTGACAACCAATTTATGGCACCCATTGATAAAGTTAGAAATTAAATATAAATTATAAATAAACTACTTAAGTATAAGTTCATTAACATTTACACCATACATTATAGTGGACTATTTTTATGAATAAGCTGTTAACTGTTTACTTTTATTTATTAATTATTAAATTGTTTACAAAAAACATTTATCTCAAAAAATATTTTTATCTATAATAATTATATACTTAATTTAAAATACAAATCATGTATTAACAAATGGACTACAATATCTAGCGGCATTAAGCTCCCGGATCATATCCCAATAAATAATTTGGTAGGGCATCGACCATATGTCCAGTTCCAAGTCGTACCGAAACAATGTATTCAAGCGCCTACCGCTTTCTGTCTCATTATATCTCTGAAAATACGGGTGCGGTTTACACACCTGATTGCAATTATCGGGTATATCCTGAAACGTATTTGTGGTAAAATCATATTTGCCCTGAGCAAACAGTGGATAGTATTTAGCAAGAAGATTTTTGGGTAGTCTTAGTAGTCTGTCCACTGCCGCGGGTATTATCGGGGGTTCGTTACGCATAATCCTATTGATGGGCTCAATATCCCTGTCAAACACGTAACACAAGTCCCCAAAACCGTTGGCAAAGTAGTCAATGGC
>CAJPVJ010001885.1:0-14709 GCA_905397405.1 Oppiella nova
TATCATATTTAAAATAAAAAGTTGAGTTAAAATGAATATAGTTAACGATTTAACATAGCTTTGCCCAGGACCAAAGACTGAATATAAACGACTCAAAATAATCCTGAGCAGCTAATACCCAGAATTAGTAATTCAAAATTATTTATTAAAAATTTATGCATTTATTGCACATTTAATATAAATTGTCAGTAAATAAACCTGGCATGTTAGTTTACAAACTCACATAATCATTTAAACGATAGTTGAACAAAGTAAGTTCAGTTATATACATTGAATAAGACATTTTAAAAGAGATATTCTTAAATATATAATTTAGTTAAAATAAGTGTTTAAATATAATTTCCAAGTTAAGGTACAAATGTTTAGATATTACCGTTTGTTTTGGACATTTGTTCTGAACATATTCATAAATTACTTATAAATTATAAGTTATAATATTGCAAGTTTATTTTACACCATGGAAAAACAATTTCATAATTAATTATAAATTATTAATTAAAATTGTCAAAAATAGAAATGAAAACAATTAATTTATTACAAAAACGCAAATTCTGTTAATTTATATCATTGTTATAAGATTATTTTCAAATTGATATATTAGTTTAAACAAATATATGCAACAAAAAATTACCCTGCACATTACAGGAAATTTGTCCTCTTAAGTTCAAACTTTAAATTTAAGTTTGCAAATGAGATAGTTTTTTGTATATAAGGAGTAAAAACTGTTCAATTGATTATAAACATATTCAAGTCTTATAATTAAAAGTTTTAACAGTAAAATAAAACAATAATAAAATAAATGTATTAATTTACAAAACAGGGGTGTTTGCTTTAAAAATCTAAATTTAAATTCACAATTTTACATAACTATAAAAATTACTTTTAAACTTTTTATAAAATAAAGATTTTTTTGTAATATTTTCCTTTTTATTTCGCGTAAGTAATGCCCTGGATCTCTGTACTAAACATAATTAATTAATTAATTAATCACTCATATTACTTCAGGTTTTTTATGAATTATTATGAAATTCAAATAAAACCTTTGCATCAGATTAATATATTGGCATCAAAAACCAGAAATTCTGTGTTTCTATACAAATGTTACAATATTATTTTTATTGATAAATAATTTTAAATAGGATATGAGAATTTTAATATGTTCTAGTACATTCTTCGGGCATTTGCCCTAGATCAAAATATTAAGTGCAAATGAATGGTTCTTAGTATATAAGAAGTAGAATTAATTATATGGTTATTATTAAAATAAAAGTTTCACATTGGTAAAAGTAAACGAAAACTGATATCAAATGAATAAAATAATTATCTTATGCCTAGTGTTGGGATTTATTGGTTGCGGTAAGAAATATATTGATAAAAATATAGCAAATGTTTGATTCATATATGATGCCAAACCAAATAGGATGGGCTCAGCAGTCGTGCTCTGCATTGAACGGCCCGTGCGGTGGTTCAGCTAAGAGACAGTGCTGTGCTGAGGGACACGGACAGAGCTGTGTTGCTACGGCTATTGAAAATGACAGTAACGGACGGTTTGTGGCCTACACCGGGGTTTGTCAACGCGATTGTGGGTCATTGTGGGCGATATGTACGCTCGGATATAACAGCTGTTGCACCGAATTGGGACTCGTATGTCGGGAAACTGGTAATGCTAGAGGTACCGGTTGGGGACAGTGCTCGCCACAATAAGTAATCAAAAACTTTAAAACTTCTTAATGATTATCAGCTAATTGTTTTAATAATTATTAAAATTTATAAATAAAAGCATTTAATAAAAACAAGTTGGTGTTTATTAAATATATTAAGTTTAACTGTAAAATATTTAAAATAAAAAGTCGAGTTAAAATAAATATAGTAACAATTGAACATAGCTTTGCCCAGGACCAAAGACTGAATATAAACGACTCAAAATAATCCTGAGCAGCTAATACCCAGAATTAGTAATTCAAAATTATATATTAAACATTTGTGCATTTATTGCACATTTAATATAATTGTCAGTAAATAAACCTTGCATGTTAGTTTACAAACTCACATAATAATTTAAACGATAGTTGAGCAGAGTAAGTTCAGTTATATGCCATTAGATATATAGGTATTGTACTTTGTTTAAGACATTTTAAAAGAGATATTCTTAAAAATAAAATTTAGTTAAAATAAGTGTTTAAATATAATTTCCAAGTTAAGATTTAAACGTTCAGATATTACCGTTTGTTTTGGACATATGTTTTGAACATATTCATAAATCACTTATAATATTGCAAGTTTATTTTACACTATGGAAAAACAATTTCATAATTAATTATAAAGTTAAGATTTAAACGTTCAGATATTACCGTTTGTTTTGGACATATGTTTTGAACATATTCATAAATCACTTATAATATTGCAAGTTTATTTTACACTATGGAAAAACAATTTCATAATTAATTATCTATTATTAAGTAAAATTGTCAAAAATAGAAATGAAAACAATTAATTTATTACAAAAACGCAAATTCTGTTAATTTATATCAATGTTATAACTTATAAGATTATTTTCAAATTGATATATTAGTTTAAACAGATATATGCAACAAAAAATTACCCTGCACATTACAGGACATTTGTCCTCTTAAGTTCAAACTTTAAAGTTAAGTTTGTAAATGAGATAGTTTTTGTATATAAGGAGTAAAAACTGTTCAAATGATTATAAACATATTCAAATCTTATAATTAAAAGTTTTAAGAGTAAAATCTAACTTTTATAAAATGAGTAGAATAGTCATTATATGTTTAGTGTTGGGATTCATTGGCACCGGTAAGAAATATATGCATTTTTATATGGAAAGAATTTACTTATATTTTATATCAAACCAAATAGTATGGGCTAAACAAAAGTCTTGCTCTGAAAACTGGGACTCATGTGGTGGTGTGGCTAAGAAACAGTGTTGTAACCATAACTCTTACATAACCCCGCATAACCCCGCTGTCGAGCGATTGCAATGTGTAAACACTGATTTCGACGCGGACGACCAGGGTCATTTCCTAGCCTGGAAAGGGGTTTGTCAGCGCGTTTGCCAACCTCTGTTGTCGGGATGTGTGCTGGATAGCGATACTGAGAGCCCCGATATGTATCGGTGTTGCCCTGACTCGGGACTCGTTTGCCAGGAAACTACTGAAACCAAAGGCACCGGTATGGGCCAGTGCTTACTTATGCTCAAATAACCAAACAAATGCTGTATGCTTGATTATTTAGAAATTAAGTAATTGATAGTTTGCAAAGTAATCAAGCACAATTATGAACAATGTTATAACAATCTTATAAATTAATAATTAGCAACAATTTGTGTAATAATTTGAAAATAAAATCTCAAAATACGAGCACTTTTTGGATTGAGAATTGAAATGAAATCACAAATTCTGTGTCCACTCATGAGTGGAGCTCTGATCTCAAGGAGCTATTGATGTGAAACACTTGACGTGAATCGTAACAAAATTTTATGACCAAAAGCCTGAAAAATGGTTTACATTTATGTATATTTGCCATCAAATGCGAATCGACATGTATTCGCACAAATTGAGTTCACTTTCTTTATGCCTGTCCTCCCATCCCTCTACCATTTCTTTAGCATTTCAAAGCCATGACAGTGATGTGCAATGAATACAAATATACAATATATAGTGGAGTTCGTTATACAACAGTACTTACAGCACCGGTATTTATTCATACAAATCTTTTTATAGAAATACAGCGAGAATATAACGAATAAGGATTTTGTGTTGCATTGTATTCAACACTAGAATTCAATTCTTGAGTTGAATTTCATAAAAATATTTTTCCATAAAAAAGAGATATAATAATTTGTTTTAAGCAAAACTTACCGCAACTGTAAGCCATGTCTGGCGTAACTAACGGTATATGAGATGACAGAATCGATATTTAGTTTTAAACACATTTTTAACTCCAAAACAAAAAGTCATTAAAACTGTATAACAAACACAGAATAACTGATGAATGTATGGAAATAATATTGTATGCGATTGTCTCAAGAAAAATTATACGTTATTTGCATATCATATATAACGTGAAACTTAATCAAAACAGTGAACCAGACATAAAACTATCATAAATACATGTCATTAAGGAATTGTTTTTGATTTTTATATCATATCATATGATAGTTATATTAACGATAGTTAACGAAGAAAAGAGATATAAATTAAGATATTATTTGCATTTTCATGTCTCACACCATTAAACGCATGCATTCAATGGATATTAATTTTCGCACAAAATCCAAAGTTTACTTAATATGTAAAACTCAAGTCAATTAAAAAGTGTATTTAAAGGGAGTTTTGTTATTAATGTTTGAGATTATGATTGCCTTAACTAAAGGGATGATGAGGTGTTGGGATGGATCGTCAGGCATGCTCTCAGACTTTGTTATTTTAGATGTATAAGCAGTTCAACAGAATATGTGTGTTATTTAAGTACATGTTTTAAAAATAAAATTCAGCCCAAATTCCTTAACACAGCACCACTTCCTGACTCTTAAATCTGTGTTCAAACATGTATTTAAAAGTTTTTGTGATAATTGTCTGCCAGTGTCTCTCTCCCTCCCCGTAAGACACAGTCTCAGTCGACTATCCCCTTCCCAATCTCCAAACTCCCACTCCTTGTGCTCTTATCACTTGATGCTTGCCTTGTTTTGCATATGTATTGCATGACTAAAAAGCATTTGTATTTTTGGGGGACTTTTCTGTCTTTTGAATAAAATGCAAACTTTGCTGAAAATAGTGATGTCTTATGCATTGTGTGATGAATATTTGTTTTTTCCATTTGTCTACTTATGAAATGACTTATGTATTAAAGTAACTAAAGCACAGATTTATCACAAAACACACGGTCTGTACAACTGATGTAAATATTGGGCTTTGTTTTTGATCGCAAGAAATCCCTTTCCATTAATGATTGAATACATAAATATAATATCGACTTTGTATGAGACAAACGATGTCTTCATTTATAAAAATGAGAAAAACAAATATTTTATCAAATGTTTGGAAACAAATAAATTGATCTTAAAAGAGACAAAATTCAAAATAAGTCGGATAAATCAGTACAACTTTTACAATTAAAACATATTTACTTGTTAGTGAAATTCTACTGTATTATAAATATTGTATTCTTGGTCATTTCCCTTATTTATTATTTATTAATCATTTCTAACACAAAATAAACTCTCTTATTATTCATTACAGTATATATAGTATTTTTTATAAATGAGATGAAAGGGAATGAAATAAAATTGTTATGATTATTTGTGTTAATTATTTTTAAGTGAATTGAAAAGTAAAGCTAATTGAAAATTGTCAAATCAAATGTCAAAATAATACTCCAATACTTTCCAAATAAAACTCTTGTCTTTGGACTTTCCATTCTTATTGAATTGATTTGAGGCCAAGATATTAAACTCTTGTATGATATCCACAATACTTATGGAGCAGTCATCGTATTTGTCACCACAGCTCACATTGGCATCCCTTCCATGGTTTGCGGGCTTTTGATAGTTTTCTAAGACTTTTGTCATAAATGTTTCACTCGTTTTGTGTGGGAATATGGATCGAAACAGTTTCCCTAAATATCCATATTTTTGTGGACTTTTGTGTGCATCACAAACACACCATTTAATACATTCCTCGAGTCTTTTGGCCGGAAAATGTGGCAAATCTTCAATGGATTCGTGCAATGAATGGATGATATTTGTGGACAACTCCGAGAACTGTCGCTCCAATGTCTTCACTATTGATTTCCTCTCGTCTCGTCTCAGTTTGTGTCCGAAAACATGTTCAGAGAAGTCGTCCATTTGGTCGCTCATCAACTCGTTCAACGATTTTATATCTATAGCCCTCTCGAAGCTCCGACGGCTTTCCGGGAATATGAGCGGTGCGAATAGGGCTATACCCGCCAGAATCATACCAGACAACACTATCGAGGAACCTACCGGTGCCATTCAAACATTATTATTTTTGCGAGATTAAAATTTAATTAAAACTGCATAATTAGTTTACCAAACAATTTGTTGTTTATAATAAACTTACCAATGTTAAAAGTGGAACTGGTGAGAGTGGGTGAATGAACACCACGTCCCTGTCCGGGTAATGTTACGGCAAACAGTGGGATATTCAATGCAAACGACGAGTTGTAATATCTGTCCACATATATAGAGTCCTTGTATTCGTGGTATAAATTGATGGCATTTTGATCGTTACGACCCGTGAATGTCGAGGTCTTAGCATTTGATTCACTCTTATCTATGGGTGAGAAGTCATATTCATATGAACTTTTCACTCGAGTTGTCGATTCGGTGGCAACGGTTTGTGTCACAAATAATAATAAAAATTCAAATAAAATTAAAATTGTTATTAAATTTGGTAATAATTTTACGAATAACATTGTCACACTTTCTCACAAGTTTTAACCAAGTTGTTTTACTCTTTTCAAATGTAATTTTAAATTGATTTCAAACTAATCATCAAAATCAATCACTTCCTTGTAGTCTATGAAATATTATCGAAAGTAATTTGGGCTTAATTTACAAAAATTGTTTTCTAAGGACTTATATGTCGTTAACCTTTATAAAGAAAGTTAAAATTTTCACTCAAATAAGAAGTTTAAAAACTCTTATATGCAGTACTCGTGTATTGAGAGTGAAATCAATGGATAATCCCCTCGAGAGGTAAGGCTTCTGAACAAACAAAATAAAGACTCGATTTTGACAATAATGTTGAATACAGTACACGCTATTTGAATGAATCAAAATGAATATAAATTCAAATAAAATCTTTTCTTATGTATTGTTTTTATATGAAAATAAATTAATTTTTCTTATTATAGAAGTGAATAACAATATATGGAAGACTAAGTCTGTGTTTTTATTTTTTAAATCATTTGTTATAATTCAAAAATAAGATAAATCTATTATTTACATGATTTTCTGTTTATGTGTTGATATTACAGAAAGTATTCAAATAATTTTTATCATTCTGTGTACCAATACTTTAAAGTATTTGCACTGATTTTAATACTTCAATCAATTTTTATGTTTTATATGATAAAGCTATTTGTCAATTTGTAAAAATGAATATATTATAGCGTATATATACTAAGAATTTAAAATCAACTCTTACAATAAATAGCATCTAGGACTAACAGTCTGCAAGGATTTGAAACAATTTTTAGAACATTTTTGATTTATTTTTGTCAACAAATTATAATTTAAAATTTATAATAAAACAACAGAGTTTAGAGAGATATTATAATATTAGTTAACTTGATGAGTCAGATGAATAGTATTTTAATTAATTTTATGTATAGTTAGTGTTCAGTCTTCTAAACTTGTAATGGTTTGTATGGACAAGTGTTACATAATATATAAATACAAACTACAATACTTTGTACAGAATCGGTACGTTTACTATAATAGTCCAACAAAAAAGTTAAAGATTTGTTGCAAAACGTGAACATATTTTTATTTAATATCCGCTAATATCTCTCAAAACTTAAAGTTTATTATTATTTAATACATTTTTGGACCGCAAGTGACTGCATTTCAAACTTATCTCTACTTCTTATTGTGTTTTCTCTTTATTTGATAACAAATTTATTTTTTATGATTTTTGTAACTGAATTGTTGGTAAGAATAGAAAAATGTATTGAAAAACACAAATTCTTGTGAAAAACAATTGACTTTGAGATTTGTTGGCAGGGATTGCGTTTTTTGTGTTTTAAAAATTTACACAAAATATCTATTATTTAAAAATATAAAGAAAAATATTGCCCAAAGGATACCATTATATAAATTCTCCTATAAACTATTTAGCAACCACATTTATATTTTATAAATCTTAAAAATTGACATATTATGAAATATTACTTTAATCACATAACAATATTGTAATAATTGTAATAATTAATTTATTTATTATTAATTTTTTATATAATTTATAATGATTTATGTGTCAATAAATGAATTAAATTGATGAATTTGATATTTTAATCCGTAATGTTAATGAAGTACTAAAATATTTTAAAATAAGGATTATGATATTTATATTGTTGCATCCAATGACATCATATGAAATGTGATACTAAAGTAAGTGATGCCTAAACATCAAAAAAACTTACTTTTAGACGTTTCACGGAAAGAAACTTTTCAATATTCATACATAAAATATAATATAACACGGTATCATAATGAAAATGTATTTTTATACTGTACTATATAAAGTGTGTCAGAGCTAAATATTTCTGTTAGTAAAATAATTAATGACATGTCATAAAACATGAAATATTACAATAGAAATTGATTGACATATAACTCGTTTGCCTATCAGTGCGGACACACACAACATATCAATTGGTGCTATCATTCATTATATAATAATTTTACACTAACTATAAGGTAGCAAACAAAATATATTTACGCATTCACTGAATATTGTACACATACAAACTGATGTCAATAAATTAGCATGTTAATCGACTTTAAAAAGTTTAATTAAAAGTCAATGAGTTTTGTATGAATTCCTAAGCAAACATCACTGGGAAGTGGTCTTAGAGGCGCTATAAATAATTATCACAATTTTTTCTCCAAATCCACGGCAAAGGCATTGAAAATCGATAGCAAAATGAATATCATATTATAGTTACATCTCGTTTGCGACCCCGAGATTAGGCCTTAAATGCGAATTTGAGTGTTTGTGTCAACTCATACACACATATAAATGTGTTATGTATTGAATGTGTTGAGCAAATTGCAAAATGTTGTCATCTGTCGTATTACTGTGCCTTTCCATGCAATACATGCGAGCCTTTGGTATATAATTATATTTACGATTCAGTTTTGAAGACACGATAGAGAGGTGAGAGTCGAGACATCATTGGAGATCTCATATACACTACGAGTCGCCAAATAGTTATCTAATTTGAAACTTATTACGCGTTTTGTCGTATGACAGACACATAAGTGAGACACAAAAATCTCCAATTCTTTAGCATTTAGTGTCGTTCCTCTCAATTGAAGTACAAATATATTGGTTTCCAAGAGAAAGGAATAGAGAGAAGAATAGACTTTGTTTGCACTGATTTCTGGACGATATTCATACACATCAGTGGACAGGGATGCGTTGGGTTGGAGTGGCACATATCCTGGTGGTTGGTCTCTAAGCAACTAATAATGCAAACTCAATAAGGATTGGGTCGGGATTTCGTCGTGTGTTTCGATATACAGCTCTAATGGGATCCAAACAAAGGGATCGACATCAAAATGAAGGGATTTATGGCTATCAAGAAATGAAACGCTCAGGAAATGAAAGCTATGGATAAGTCAAGAGTCATATTATTATGAAAACCCGAGTATTAGTGGCTATACGTAGAGACCACTAACATATGGACAGACATGCCGGCGATCACACCATTCACATTATTGTTTATTTCATAGCAATTGTGTTGGTATTGCAGTGAATTATTGCCATTAAGTAATACTGCGTTAATCGCACTGTTATTAACCATACAATAACTCTATAGTCGTATAACATATAATAACTTTCGTATTCAACACACTTATCAACAGAATATGAGTTAATTATGTACTCTAAGTGTAATTGATTTGTGGCACTCGTATGAACATTGAAAACCACTGCTTCTCTCCAATCATTGAATGCATAATTAGTATTAATAGTAAATGTTTGTGATTTATGATCACCCTTTCCATCCCACTTCTGCTCTCAATTATCATTTTAAATATAATAGACATCACTTTATTTGATTTATACTCTCATTATGAAAATCAAAATTGGTTTTCTTAATTATTGAGTTTAATAATGACTAATTATTGTTTTTATTAAGTGCTAATTTCATTTAGTAAACAGTGCTATATAAAATGTTAGCATGGTGTTTGATATGCTGCCCGAGGAATGTGGACACAAAGTAAAACGAGTGGTCATAGCCTTCGTGTAGACGATAATCGACGGCAACATTAGCGCCAACGCAGGCATCGATGAAGTTCTGGACGTAGAGCTCATCGGCTAAGTAGGGATCTTCAGCACCCTATTGGACACAATTTAGTATAATTGGATATTAAGTTACATACAAATAATACAAATGCATACCTGCTCTACAATCAGATTAAGTGCCGGTCCCTTATACTTCTTAACCAACAGCGTTGCGTCCCATTCCTCCCAATCCTTCTTATTATTACCCAAATATCCAGTCAAACATTTTTGACCCCACTTTCCAACAACCGGGTTAGAAATGGGTGAGAATACAGACACACTCTTATAGAAACCTGGATTCTTAAGGGCACAGATGAGTGAGCCATGTCCTCCCATACTGTGACCAAAAATCGATTGACAACCCTTTATAACGGGAAAGTTTTCGTCGATAATTTTGGGCAACTCTTTGGTCACATAAGAGTACATCCGATAATGAGTTTTCCATTTGTCTTGAGTGGAGTCCACGTAAAATCCGGCGCCGCTTCCGAAGTCATAGTCGTCGTCCTCGCCCTCAATGTTGACGCCACGAGGGCTGGTATCGGGACCGACCACTATAATACCCTCCTCTGAGGCATATCTCTGAAACCCAGACTTGATAATGAAGTTTTGTTCGGTACACGTAAGCCCTGATAGCCAGTAAAGCACCGGTACTTTGATTCCGGAATTATCTTTCACTTTCGGTGGGATATATACCGAGAAATTCATTTTACACTTCAGTTCTTTGCTTTCATGGCTCCAAACCTCTTGTTTACCACCAAAACTACCCGAACTCGACACTAATGTTACCATTTTCTCCGACATTTTTATCTACACAACTGTTGAAAACAATTACAAAAATACAAATTGTGCTAGTTCTCTCACTTATTTATTATCATTTCAATGCCAAATACTTTGACAACAACTATCTCCTCCTCACAGTCTGACAAACAGTAAATATGATATCAATAACTGGTTTATAAGATACCATATAGTGATATCTGACTCTTGACACAAACAAGACCTTAAACTACAATTTTTATAAATGTTATTAAATTATTTAATTAGTAAAAATATACAAAATACTATTAATAATTATTAATTTACAATATTAAGAGAATATCAGAATTTTTGAGAATAATAGAAAATGTTATTTATTTTAATTCTCTAAGATATAATAAGATTTTACAGTGACCCTGATTAATTGCAAATCAGAATGAATATGAAAAACAACTAGTAAATTGATTTTGTCTGAAATTGATTTTTGAACAACAGAAATACTGTACACTAGTATACAGTACTACCTATTTTTTCATTTCAATGCTTTGGAGACACTTAAAGATCTAAAGTTTAGATTCTAAACCATAGCTTTAGTCAGAGAGATACCACTTTTGAGGAACCGTATGACTGGTTTAGATGTAATTTTATTTTTCAAATATGATATACATATAAGTTATATATTACTAGATTTTTTAATGAATGTTCATTCATGCATTCTAACGTAAAAATGATTGAAAAAATGCAAAAAAAAGTACTGCAAAAAATCATATCAAATAAAACATAGTACAAAATTTCAAAAAAGAGTATTTAATAAATTATCTTGGTTGAAAAAATTGAGAGACATATAAATTAATGCAAATGACAACCAATTTCTTTTGAAGGGTTCTCCTGTTTCTCATTTCTTATATAACTTTGTGTCAAATTAAAGGCACTTTATTTTAAAGGATATTTTGGGATATTTTTTATAGTATTTAAAATGCTTTAAAAAAGTCAGTGTCTCAAATGATTAATTATATGCTGTAATCATGTAAAATAGCATATAAATATTTATTAAATAATCATTTATAAATGTGTTAATAATAAAGACAGCCCTTGTTGTTCACTACCGGTGTATTCAAATTCATAACAAAATATGATTGTATTGTATGATTTAATGTTATTAATATATATAAATTGTGATATAATCATGAATAAGTTAAGTTTGTATTGAAAAGATTATATTTAATATTATTTTATGTAATTTTTATGTTATAAAATCAAAATGTTTATTAAATTTTTAAAATGTAAAAATGTATAATATATCTGTGTTACTTATTTTAGAGATCAATTTTCATAAAATAATTTATTAAAATAAATAAAAATAATTTATTTTGCTCATTATAATTATCAAATTTCAAATGATATTGACTTTGAATATAAAATGTTTTGTTATAAAGATTCTTATTATATATTTTCATATTTTTATTATATAATGTATTAATTAACTCATCGACCAATCTATTTTAATGCAAATTAAGTAGAGATATTGTATAATAACAGTATAGTATTTATACAACAATTTTGATTTCTAATGACTGACAATAATGACTACAAACTAATTTTAATCGTCATATAATTAGACATTTTATATAGTTATTAATGTAATTATAATCAGTGTTTTATACAGCAATTGTTACAAAATTGACATCAATTTTTGGTATGTTTTATATCAGGAGAGAAAAGACTTTTATATACAGTATAATGAATGATAAATAAAAATAACAAAAGAATATTACGTATAATATATATGTATTATAAGAGAGTTTGTGAGACTAAACGTAAAAACTAATTAATTTAATGACAATGAGATGAGATGTGTTAGGGGGTTATGGGGGTTATGGGGGTTATGGGGGTTATGGGGGTAAAGGGGTTATGGTTACAACACTGTCTCTTAGCCACACCACCACATGATTCCCAGTTTTCAGAGCAAGACTTTTGTTTAGCCCATACTATTTGGTTTGATATAAAAAATAAGTAAATTCTTTCCATACATAAAATGCATATATTTCTTACCGGTGCCGATGAATCCCAACACTAAGCATATAATGACTATTCTACTCATTTGATAAAAGTTAGATTTTACTCTTAAAACTTTTAATTATAAGACTTGAATATGTTTATAATCATTTGAACAGTTTTTACTTTTATATACAAAAAACTATCTAATTTGCAAACTTAAATTTAAAGTTTGAACTTACGAGGACAAATGTCCTGTAATGTGCAGGGTAATTTTTTGTTGCATATATCTGTTTAAACTAATATATCAATTTGAAAAGAATCTTATAACATTGATATAAATTAACAGAATTTTCGTTTTTGTAATAAATTAATTGTTTTCATTTCTATTTTGGCAATTTTAATTAATAATTTATAATTAATTATGAAATTGTTTTTCCATAGTGTAAAATAAACTTGCAATATTATAAGTGATTTATGAATATGTTCAAAACATATGTCCAAAACAAACGGTAATATCTGAACGTTTAAATCTTAACTTGGAAATTATATTTAAACACTTATTTTAACTAAATTNTAATATCTGAACGTTTAAATCTTAACTTGGAAATTATATTTAAACACTTATTTTAACTAAATTTTATTTTTAAGAATATCTCTTTTAAAATGTCTTAAACAAAGTACAATACCTATATATCTAATGGTATGTAACCGAACTTACTCTGTTCAACTATCGTTTAAATTATTATGTGAGTTTGTAAACTAACATGCAAGGTTTATTTACTGACAATTATATTAAATGTGCAATAAATGTACAAATGTTTAATATATAATTTTGAATTACTAATTCTGGGTATTAGCTGCTCAGGATTATTTTGAGTCGTTTATATTCAGTCTTTGGTCCTGGGCAAAGCTATGTTAAATTGTCACTATATTTATTTTAACTCGACTTTTTATTTGAAATATTTTACAGTTAAACTTAATATATTTAATAAACACCAACTTGTTTTTATTAAATGCTTTTATTTATCAATTTGAATAATTATTAAAACAATTAGCTGATTAACAAGTTTGAAAGTTTTTGATTACTTATTGTGGCGAGCACTGTCCCCAACCGGTACCTCTAGCATTACCAGTTTCCCGACATACGAGTCCCAATTCGGTGCAACAGCTGTTATATCCGAGGGTACACATCGCCCACAATGACCCACAATTGCGTTTACAAACCCCGGTGTAGGCCACAAACCGGCCGTTACTGTCACGTTCAATATCCGTGGCAACACAGCTCTGTCCCTCAGCACAGCACTGTCTCTTAGCTGAACCACCGCACGGGCCGTCCAATGCAGAGCACGACTGCTCAGCCCATCCTATTTCGTTTGGTATCATATATCAATCAAACATTTGCTATATTTTTATCAATATATTTCTTACCACAACCAATCAATCCCAACACTATGCATAAGATAATTATTTTATTCATTTCATATCAGTTTTCGTTTACTTTTACCAATGTGAAACTTTTATTTTAATAATAACCATATAATTAATTCTACTTCTTATATACTAAGAACCATTCATTTGCACTTAATATTTAGATCTAAGGGCAAATGCCCGAAGAATGTACTAGAACATATTAAAATTCTCATATCCTATTTAAAATTATTTATCAATAAAAACAATATTGTAACATTTATATAGAAACACAGAATTTCTGGTTTTTGATGCCAATATATTAATTTGATGCAAAGGTTTTATTTGGATTTCATAATAATTCATAAAAAACCTGAAGTAATATGAGTGATTAATTAATTAATTAATTATGTTTAGTACAGAGATCCAGGGCATTACTTACGCGAAATAAAAAGGAAAATATTACAAAAAAATCTTTATTTTATAAAAAGTTTAA
>CAJPVJ010001886.1:0-14701 GCA_905397405.1 Oppiella nova
TTGTAAACACAGAATTCTGGCGTATCGGACAGTCCAGTCCCAAACGCAGAGGTTCTTCAGGCCATCCAATGAATCCAATGCTATCACCCGTACTGTCCGTCCAGAAGGGCTGACCCAATGAATAGCCTGTCATTTCAATGGTGCGGATCTTGAAGTCTTTGCTGACATCAAGAATACAGATCACTATATGACTGATTCCCTCCAAAAAATGACCCCAGTCATCTCTGCAATACGAGTCCATTCAATATAATTACCGCATAAAAAAAATATCTGTTGCAGTATACCATGGCATACCTGTGCACAAACTCCTGACCCCTAGTGTCCGGCTCTTTGTCGGGTTTATCGGCCTTTTTGTTGACTCTCTTGTAATAGGACTGAGCTTTCGGTGCCTTATATTCAGCGACATATAGGAGTTGTTTGCCATTCCCTGACCACAGGAGTCGTCCGAACGTGTCGTCCAATACAAGAGCCGAGTGTTCGTCCACTGAATCCGTGTCTATTGACCGCACTTTCGACGTCTGATCCCATACTTCGAGCCATTGTTTCTGTTTCCCAGACTCGGGGTCTTTGGAACCCTTGCGCACGACTGCCATGTATTGAGATACCGGTGCTCTGGCAGTGGCCGCCAATCTGTTCAATGGGTTTATCAGTAAAGCAAACAATTCATGGATTGTTTGAATCAATGTCTCACTCATTGGTCACATCCACGGGTTGTCCGACGGGTTGGATGTATTTAACTCGAGTGCAGTCTTTGGACAGTTTAATGGTGTGATGGACGGCATGTTTGGTCACTTCCGGGCGATCCATATCCCGAACCCTCCAATCCGTTCGTAAAGACATTCGTCTCTTATTATCACCGCATCGGTAGAGATGTCCGGCGATGGGAACCGGAGTTTTGGCGAACTCTCGATATAAGTTCACCAAATCGTCGATCTGTTCATTGGATTGAATGTCACTTCAATTGATTCACTCTTAAGACATGTCTTGTGATTATCACTCAATGCTTACCACAATCTGTCGGCCGTCGGCGGTCACCACTGACTGTGTGTCTGAAATAATAGGCAAACAATTGGTCACTAAAAGTGATTTAAGACTTCTTAAGACTAATTACTATTGATATACTCGTTGAGTGTCGCCGAAGACATGATTATCACAACAATTGATACAAATCTTCAAATATAAGCCCTTTTTGTTGTCAATTGAGTCCTGAGTTCAGAGTTTTCTGAAGAGATTTGAGATAAAAGTTTTGAAAAGATGGCCACGCGGTCGGCGCCAAACATCTGCTCCAATTGGTGGTGATGTTGAGCCGAGACTCCCGGCGCGTGTTTAACGTATCGGAAGTCGTGAAACACTTGCAGCGCGTATACGGCGGCGCTCTCGTGTAGGTCAGGAGTGGATCCCTGGCCCACAAACTCCCTCCCGATGTCCATTGTCTGCCTCGTGAGGTCTGCCCACTGTTTGGCGCTTATGTCGCGCGCTTTGACCACATCTTCGAGACACTCCTTCACGTCCAGCCATTGCGGGAGACTATTCCTCTGCGTCTGGAGGAGCAGTCGTTGGCGCTGTAGTCGATAGTAGGCCTCATCGGTGGCGCACTCGTCGTACTCATTGGGCGGTCGGCTAACGGATCCATAGGTCCGCACGTAGTCGCTGAAGGAGAAGCCCTCCGATGTCACCGCCATCGCCGCCATTGTCTTCTCGCGGATCAGCTCAGGAGATAGTGTGTGGCGGTGTGTGCGTGTTGTGGGCGTCAGCGATGGTTTATAAGGGTTGTAGTCGTGAGACAATCGGTGGTAATGTCTTTGCGATGGACTTACGTTCACAACATGTGTTGAGTGAATGCACTACTCGTCTGCTCGTTGAGTATGTGTTCATAAATAACGTACTATTTTTTGGTAGTGTTTTGAAGCCCCCTTTGGAGGCTTGACGTGAGTTTTTGTATAGAAATTAATGTGTTTTCAAGTTTTATTTACCATTTGATTTGTGAACGTTATGTATGAACGACTTGTTGCTGTAATCAGAGTTTTGCTGTTTTTATGAAAACTTTTTTGCATTTAATTTTGAAATCTATGCAAACGTTTGTACGACTAGTTTGCGACACATATGGTATCTGAAGACCTCTTGTTGTGTCTAATCTATGGATCTGTTTGTCGCCAAAAGTTAGTAAAATACAAATTCATAGCATTTAATAAGACTTACAAAACTTTTGCATACTTTTCAACCAAAAAACAATTCGTGTAAACACTTAACACTCATTGAAAAACTTTACAAAACTTTTAATATTGACATAAACTTTATTATAATGTTGTGTGTTAATCAAACTTTTAGTCTAGTTAACTATCCTTTTGAATGTGAATTTTGTGTAAAATGAGTAAGTAAGTTTACGACATTTTAGGTTTCTGTTTGCAAATGCTTCTCCAGAGGCAGCTGTGTGACATCCGCCAGACAGTGGCCGTCGTCGTAGACATAGCACCGGGTCTTCACACCCCTGGCCTTCAATAAGCGGTAGTATTTGAGTCCCTGAGTGGAGGGCACCCGACGGTCCCGTTTGCCTAACACCATAAGCGTCGGCACCTTTACGTTAGGCGCCCAATGGATGGGCGAGCGCTCGGACATGACTTTGGCGCTCATGGGCTCTAAGACTGCATCGCTTTTATAGGACAGGGATGTGCCGAACGCCTCCACATAACACCAGTCAGGGATGTCTGTGCCGTCGGGATTGGTTGACAAGTCTATGACTGGATTCTCTGACACACAGACTTTGAAGTTCCAGTGCGGGTACTGACCGGACAGGTGTGTCACGAGAAACCCTCCGTGAGAGGCGCCGTAAAGCACGAGTCGATGGGAGTCGACGAGTCCTCTATCGCAAAGGTATTGCACGCATTGTATGACATCTTTGACGTCCCGATCGCCGACGTGTCCGATGAGAGACGACACGTACTCCTCGTCCACACCTAACGATCCCCTGTAGTTGACTACCGGTTGAGACATAAGTTAATTAATAGTTATAATAGATTTGTTTATTACAAACAAATACCTAATAATGTCTTAAATCCTAGAGAACAGACCATTGATGCGAATTTGTTTGAATAAGACATATAAGTGTTATATAGTTATTGTACCCCAGGCGGCACCCCATCCTGATATCACCCGCGGCGGAGACTAAACTGACGAACTCCCGACTGGTCTTACCGACAGTTATCAAACAACCCCAGAAGTCACTGCCCTTAGGTTATCTTCTCAACACTTATGTCTTTCAGTGAATCATTAGAATTGGTCTCAATTTGCAACCACTCTATCGACGGCTCCGGTATGTTATCGTCGAGTCGACCGACAAACACATTGGGCTTAACATTAATGGCGGAGCCGACGGCTATCACGAGATTGTCTCTGAAGTCCAGGAGTTGGACGGAAGGTAAGGGGAAATCAATGGGAATCAAGTGTCGAGTCTTGAGATCAATCAAATAGAGCCGTAACTGAAGTTCAGTGAAACAGTTGATCAGTAAATGGTTTTCCGAAGAAGTGAAACAATTATCCAATAAATTTAAGGGGTTTGATACTATTTCTCGCGTCTGCAAGGGTATAAATCCTGGTGAAAGCCACAAATAATAGAGAGCCGCGGGTAGCCACAGGTGTTCTCAAAGTGTACTGAAGCTGAGTTTCCACATAGCGTAATCACGACTGGCCTTATAGTGAGGTCCGCCCACTTCGCACTCCAAATACACAAAACCCGTTCCGTCGGGCAGTGGACGGGGACTACGAATGGCTGTCCTCTCGGACCCACAGACCAGTTGTGGCACAGAGTCTTCGGATCGCAAATCCAAACATTTGTGTCTTAAGACCGCATAGCCTGTCAGGTCAGGGTTTGCGTCTCCAAGAAGTCCGGTAGGTTACTTAGGTTACGATAGTGGGCATGACAGGCAGGTCTTCCCGACTGGGTTACTTATCGGCGTCATCTCAATGGTGCGGATCTTGAAGTCTTTGCTGACATCAAGAATACAGATCACTGTATGACTGATTCCCTCTAAAAAATGACCCCAGTCATCTCTGCAATACGAGTCCATTCAATATAATTACCGTATAAAAAAATATCTGTTGCAGTATACCATGGCATACCTGTGCACAAACTCCTGACCCCTAGTGTCCGGCTCTTTGTCCGGTTTATCGGTCTTTTTGTTGACTCTCTTGTAATAAGACTGAGCTTTCGGTGCCTTATATTCAGCGACATATAGGAGTTGTTTGCCATTCGCTGACCACAAGAGTCGTCCGAACGTGTCGTCCAATACAAGAGCCGAGTGTTCGTCCACTGAATCCGTGTCTATTGACCGCTGAAAGCTGCAGACTAGGGTATGAAGCTCGGTAACAAAGCTAAAAGGTGACTCCGGGTCTTTGGAACCCTTGCGCACGACAGCCATGTATTGAGATACCGGTGCTCTGGCAGTGGCCGCCAATCTATTCAATGGGTTTATCAGTAAAACAAACCACTCATGGATTGTATGAATCAATGTCTCACTCATTGGTCACATCCACGGGTTGTCCGACGGGTTGGATGTGTTTAACTCGAGTGCAGTCTTTGGACAGTTTGATGGTGTGATGGACGGCATGTTTGGTCGCTTCCGGACGATCCATATCCCGAACCCTCCAATCCGTTCGTAAAGACATTCGTCTCTTATTATGACCGCATCGGTAGAGATGTCCGGCGATGGGAACCGGAGTTTTGGCGAACTCTCGGTATAAGTCCACCAAATCGTCGATCTATTCATTGGATTGAATGTCACTTCAATTGATTCACTCTTAAGACATGTCTTGTGATTATCACTCAATGCTTACCACAATCTGTCGGCCGTCTGCGGTCACCACTGACTTTGTGTCTGAAATAATAGGCAAACAATTGGTCACTAAAAGTGATTTAAGACTTCTTAAGACTAATTACTATTGATATACTCGTTGAGTGTCGCCGAAGACATGATTATCACA
The DNA here is from genome assembly GCA_905397405.1 of Oppiella nova. Taxonomy (NCBI): domain Eukaryota; kingdom Metazoa; phylum Arthropoda; class Arachnida; order Sarcoptiformes; family Oppiidae; genus Oppiella; species Oppiella nova. The sequence goes on from CAJPVJ010001886.1 coordinate 4,978, forward strand.
ACAATTGATACAAATCTTCAAATATAAGCCCTTTTTGTTGTCAATTGAGTCCTGAGNTACTCGTTGAGTGTCGCCGAAGACATGATTATCACAACAATTGATACAAATCTTCAAATATAAGCCCTTTTTGTTGTCAATTGAGTCCTGAGTTCAGAGTTTTCTGAAGAGATTTGAGATAAAAGTTATGAAAAGTTTTTTGTGAAACACTTTCGTCTGAATTGTAGTGCAATTGAAGTCATTCTGTAATCTAAACCACAAATTGTCTCACATTTCAAACCAATCGTCAATTCATTGATGTTTTGAATATTCATTTCAATTGACATTCATTTCAATGCATTGCTTATGAAATGCGAGACAAAAGTCATTTCAATTGCACTCAAACTTTACTAAAGACTTCTGCAGACAATCTGTGGATCACTTACCGGTGATATACTTGTGTCCAGTCGTCCACGTGTTGTCCAATAACTTGATTATCACCACAAATACCCTCAAACTCTTGTGAAGACTGGACACGAGTTTCAATGAAAACAAAACAAAAACTTTGAAAAACATATGTTTTAATGAATGAACGCATGCGTCGTATAACACATACAGTCTATCCTTGGTATCAATTATAGCAAAAACTTTTTACAAAACTTTATAAATAAAAGTTTTATATGAACTATTTAATATGAATTAATTTTAATTTTGTTTTATGCATAACTTAGCCAGTTAACATTCATATAAGAATTAACCAGGAATATAAAAGCGATTTTAAAGTATTTTTAATCTGGCATACGTGCTAAATTGTTCAAGGTTAAAATAATAAACATTTGTTCATTGAGTTTACATTAGTTTTAGTTAAAAATTATATTTTGAATTAATTTTCGACACATTTGTGTCGTGACCGCAAAAATTATCTCAAAAGCCATGACTTCTTGTGCCAAAAGTGACGATCAGTTCATTCAAAGCATTCAATTGTTTCACATTTTCGATGACCCGAAAGGGTATAACATATTAGTGGTGACCGACAAACACCTCGTCTACGGCTTGGGATCCAATTCCCGGGGATCTCTCGGTTTGGGACACAACCTGACCGTCAATTCCCCCACAATTATACCGGAATTGTGTCACAAGAATATTCTGCAATTCTTTACGGGACACGACTTTGCCTTAGCTATAGCCAGAAACAGACATGTGTACGGGTGGGGTAGCAATAAGAGGGGACAGTTAGCCCGTGAACCCGGAAAGGGTTATTACAAACCATCCGAAATACCAGTGCTTAACGACCTAAATGTGTGCCAAATATCATGCGGTTATGAACACGCGTTAGCCCTCACGAGCACAGGTAGTGTCTACGGGTGGGGCGATAATGGTTATGGACAGGTAGGCACTGAACACGTGATACTTAGAGGGCCGACAAAACTGAATGTCTATCACATAAAAAGTGTGTTTTGCGGCCATTTCTCGTCGTTTGCCATCACTTGCGAGGGACTGGTATTAAGTTGGGGTCGAAATGATAGCTACAGTTTGAGTCATAACTTGCTGGGTGTGGAGGCAGTGGTACGCAAACCCCAACGGATTACCGGTTTAACTGATGTTAAGGGTGTCGGTGCCCGAGGGGACGGTCGCACCACGTATTGGCTCACAGACGACGGCTTTGTGTACTTTTGCGGTGAATATAGCGATGAAAGCGGTGTTAAAGTCAGGCAAAGTTCACCGAAAGTTGTGAATACCGGTGCCGAGTGTCAGGACCTACGGGTGATAGAGGTGAACGGTCACCAGACGGTGGTTGCCGTTACCAATGAGAATATTCTTGAGATTCTGGACACGAATGAAGTGATTGCCACGGATTACGAGAATTTGTTTGATTATTGTGTCGACGAGTTTCGGATCACTTTAGAGACCATTAATTTCCGGGAATTTAAGAGATTTAATTACAATACAAAGCGCCATTTTATGAACAAATGTCACGAGTTTTTGGGCAAAATGTTTGTCCAAGTTCAATTATCTATTTATGGTACGAATGACATTTTTGCCATAGTAATGTTCGTAGATAATATAATTCGTATATTTTTAGTATTACAGTAAGTATTACTTGATAAACTAAACTTTATATTGCTTATATTGTAGATGTGCCTGCCCCTTTAAATTATGGACTAACCCTGATTACTGACCGCTACGAGAAATTATGTGAATTAGGTTCGGGGTATTTTGGGACAGTATTTAAAATGAGAAATAAGCGCGATGGCAAGGAATACGCCGTCAAAGAAATTTATAAAGGTAAATTTACTCATTAAAATTTAAAACTATTAAATTTAAAAAATTCTCTCTCTCTCTCTCTCTCTCTCTCTCACTCACTCACTCATAGATAAAACGGATTCAGACCAGTATTATAAGGAATTACAGAATTTAGTGACCGGTGGCTACTCACTCACTCATAGATAAAACGGATTCAGACCAGTATTATAAGGAATTACAGAATTTAGTGACCGTTCGCTCAGAATATTGCATTCAATACATTCATGCACTCGAGTGCGACAACTATTACATTGTTATGGAGTTGTGTTCAGACAGTCTTCAGACAATTCTCGATAAAAAACACAAAGCCTTCGGTCGAGATTTGGGTCAACCCATGGGTTCAGTCGAGGCATTCATTTCGTGCCAAATATTCAAAGAACTCTTAGAATGCGTTCAGTATTTGCATGGATTGGAGCCACCGGTCACTCACCGGGACTTATATCCCGATAATATTCTGGTGACCCGTAAGGCAGGGAAAGGTAGATATTTTAAGTTATGCGACTTCGGTGTGTCTACAGTACGCCCGCACGCGTCCGATAAGGGTAACCCCAGCTACCAGGCCCCTGAAATCTACCATGGGCGCCTATATGACCATAAAGTGGACCTGTACAGTTTGTACAGAATTGGCGAAAAGTTATTTGACGTCAATTTGGATTATCCTTGGTGAGTTTCATTCAGTCTTTTTAACCTAGATAAGTTAAGTAAACTTTATTAACTCGTTTATATTATATCTGGGTTGCGAAACGGAATATGAAATAAAAAAATTTATTCACGGTATTAATATACCCTGAATACAACATTGAATATAAAAAATGTTTTTTAAATCATTAGTCCGTTTTGTGGCCCAAAAAATTTTATTAAAAAATTTGTAATATTTAAAACATCCAAAACATAGCTCGCAATCGTATTCATCGGACAATGAAATAGTCAACAAATGTATGGATAATGTGAAGCAAGTGTTGCATACGATGTCGTACTACAACTGGGAATACCCTAATCAACCCAAACCCGGTACCCATGACTGGACAGACAGGCCCTCGTGTAGGCAAGTGTTAGACAAATACAAAGAGTGGACACTTTGTAACCAATGTCTGCAATCGGATCCTAACGTCGAGTCAACAGTGAATGCAATCAAACAAAATAGTTATCACTTTTTCGGTGAATATTTTGTCACGAAATACAGGATTAATATATTATTTGAGGCGCCAGTAACCAATGTCTGCAATCGGATCCTAACGTCGAGTCAACAGTGAATGCAATCAAACAAAATAGTTATCACTTTTTCGGTGAATATTTTGTCACGAAATACAGGATTAATATATTATTTGAGGCGCCGTTCGGTGAGTGTATGTGTTGTACGCCATACGAAGATAATCCCGATGACCCTATGTATGAAACTTACCAGGCTAAGAAAAAGTATAATGAATGTAAAAAGCAACCATGTCCACATTGTAATCAAAAGTACGGTAGTTGAAATTTAAAAATGTTAATTATGTATATTAATAATACAAATTAAAATAATATACAATTCTATGGAAAATGTATGCCTACATCGAGTATTTATTTCTTAAAATTCAAGTTATTTTTTACAAAAAAAAGTAATTTTCAGAGAGAGAGAGAGAGAGAGATCTGGTTATCTATGTGTTGTCCAATCACTTGATTATCACCGCAAATATCACTCAAACTCTTGTGACACTTGTGTTGTTGTGAAGACATCACATGAATCATGATTTTCATAACTTATGAATCCTAACAAAACTTTTTTATAAAAGTTTTAAATATTTGATAAGCATGCGTATATTAATGTAACAAATACACTAATACATTGTAATAATTCATACCAACACTTTGATAATAATTTGATAACTTTTTATGTAAAGTATGATTTTGTATGGCGTGTAATTTAACTATTTTATTTTTCTTTTTGAAATATTCATGGTTATAAAAATTATTATGCAAAACCATTTTAAGCAAACTTAATATTGAAAAGTGCATATTCAAGGATACAACATTAAAGTTATTTATTTCAACAAATTGGCATAAGTCATATTTAGCACTGTTTATGTAATACGATTCTTAGAGGTGGTGTTCACATGAATTTTAAAGTTTACAATTTCGACACATTTTAATAATTATTGTCAAAATTGTCACAAAAACCAAACAATGGCCTCCGGGTCCCAAAGTGACCCTCAATTCGAATCAATTAAATTGTTTCACGTTTTCCAAGACCCGAAAGGATATAACATATTAGTGGTGACCGACAAAGGCCTCGTCTACGGCTTGGGATCCAATTCCCGGGGATGTCTCGGTTTGGGACACAAACGAGTCGTCAATACCGCGACTATTATACCGGAATTGTGTGACAAAAATATTGTGCAATTCTGTACGGGACACAACATTTGTATGGCTATAAGCTCCAGTGGGCGGGTGTATGAGTGGAGGGAATGGACGTCTTATAAACCCCTCGAAGTGTCCGGTTCTGAAGACCAACAAGTCTGTCAAATATCGTGCGGTTATGGTCACTCGTTGGCCCTCACGGGCACCGGTAGTGTCTATGAGTGGGGCGATCATATTTACAGACTCAACAGTCTCGATCTTCATAGTTTTGTTCAAATCCAAAGCCCACAACGATTGCATTTTTATGCCAATAAATCTAATGTTGACAATGAATATCACATAAAAAGTGTGTTTTGCGGACATTTCTCGTTGTTTGCCATCACTGATGAGGGACTGGTGTTTAGTTGGGGTCGTAATGAATGCTTTCAATTGGGGCATAAGGCATGTTATGGTAAGAAAATACGGCTCGCGTTGGAGTGGTATCAAGAGGGAGTGGTTTCTGAACCGCAATTGGTAGCTGATGTGACTCGCATTAAATCTATAGCCGCCGGGAGTCGGGCCACTTATTGGCTCAGAGACGACGGGTTTGTGTATTTTTGCGGTCAATATAGCGATCAAAGCGGTAGCAAAATCATTCAAAACGAGCCGAAATTGTTGGACAACATCGCCGACTGTCAGGAACTACGGATGATTTGGGCGAACAATGAGCACAAGGCTATTGCCCTAATAAACGACAGGGTTGTCGAGATTGACGGCATGAATGGTGTGAAACAAACGCATTACAAGAATTTGTTTCATTATTGTCTGCACGTGTATCGGGTGACTCCCGAGACCATGAGTGTGGTGGACAACAATTATTACGAGTTTTTGAGTGAAATGTTCAAGATAATTCAATTGGGAATCATTTGTAAGCATAATAACCGGATTCGCCCAAAAGTCCCAAAAATGAAAAAATTTAAACTTAAATAACTTTTGTAACATGATCGATTGATGATAAATGAAAATTTGATTTAAATTGGGTTAGGTTTGGTTAAGGATTATCTATTCTACTAATCAAATTCAAAATATACCCACGTCAGTTAATTATTTGAGTTTAGGTTTTTCGGTTTAAAGTATTTTTGTGTGGGGTAAACCCATAATAACTGTATAATTGAACAAAGCGTACTGTATATGTGTATATTAATTATATAATATTTGACTGTAGTCACTCCAAGCCAATTACATTCTGGTCTTACATTCCCGATTTCTGAATACGAGAACTTGGGCGAATTAGGTACAGGATCATTCGGAACCGTATATAAAATGAGAAATAAAGGCGACCGCGAAGAATATGCTATTAAAAAGATTCCCGCAACAGGACCAGGTATACATCGATATAACATAATATTATAATTGGGTTAATGCAAATTGAATTGCTCTCTCGCTTTTTCACATATAGACAAAACGGACCAAGCTCAGATTCGCAAGGAAATAGAGAACTTAGTGCGGGTGCGCTCGCAATATTGTGTTCGTTACGTGTTTTCATTTTATTATTTGGATTACTGGTACATTATAATGGAGTTGTGTTCGGACAGTCTTCAGACAATTCTCGATAAAAAACACAAAGCCTTCGGTCGAGAATTGGGTCAACCCATGGGTATAGTAGAGGCTTACATCTCGTGTCAAATATTCAAAGAGATCCTAAAATGTGTGGAATATTTGCACGGATTGACACCACCGGTCACTCACGGGGATTTATACCCTGCTAATATCCTAATAAGTCAAGGATTTTACACTTGCTTTTACAGTCGTTGCAACGGCAGTCATTTTAAAATATGTGACTTCGGGTTGACTACTATTCGCGAACACAAGTCCGGTAGATTGGGTAATGTTAACTACCAGGCCCCAGAGATTGGTCGTGGTGAGCATAATCATAAAGCGGACCTATTTAGTATCTACAAAATTGGTGAACAGTTATTTGATGTGGAATTACCATGTTTGAAAACGGATGCGTAAGTTTTACTAGTAATCTTTTTATGATTAAAATGCTTTTTAATTTGAACGGTAGTTGTGCCAGTTTATTTCAAGATAATTTATTCATATAGAATCTAATATAATGTATCATTTAATATTTAAATATAAGATTAAATATGACACTGATGCAATACTTGTAGTGACATCCTTTCAATTCCATTGTTTATACAGTTTTAGAACTTAAGTTATGAGTGAATGGCATTCAAATGTTTTAATTATATTAACATTTTTCCAAAACATAGTTCACTATCGTATTCATCGGATAACGAATTGGTGAACAAATGTATGATAAATGTAATGTTCGTATTGCAATCCATGTCGTACTACAACTGGGAGTACCCGCAAAACCCCGACACCCTTCACTGGAAAGACAGGCGTGAATGCAGTGAAGTGTTGCAGACTTACAAAGAGTGGACACTTTGCAAACATGATCTGCTATGGGATCCCAAAGTCGATGAAATAGTGTCTGCCATTCAAAATTCTACCAGTGAACATTATTATGAATTTTTCTATCATTATTTTAAACATTTATATTACATGACTCACGATCAGGAATCGAATGACCTAGGTGACCCTTTTCAGTGTGAATACAAATCAGGGCAGCATTATCACTCTAAAACTCACCAATGCCCACAATGCCTTGGATGCCTTTTAGATATTTATTTAAATAGATGTTTAATACACCTTTCCGCTTATACCGCCCGTTCAGAATCAGAATCAGAAAAAAATCTAAGGGAATGGACGGGATTGCCGTTGTTTTAAGTGATCTCTTATATGAAAATTGCTTTAAATTGATCCTTATATCTCAAATAAATAATATAATACAAGTAAATAAAATCTTTAGTTTGACATTCTATAACATAAAAATAGTCTAAAATATATAAAACCTTTTACCTATAAAAGTATTAATCCTTATAAGACATGTGTATTCAATGTATTAACTTGTGATTTAGGGCTTTATAGCTACAGTAATATTTAACTAATTTTTAAGCAAATTCAAGCAAGGCAATCATTTCTCTGAACTCATTATTAAGGGAATAAAAATTAGGGGTCAGTTAGAAAACTAATACCGTATAACAAACTATATTTTGTTTTATCGGTATATCATATCGATATACCGTAATATTAATTACACATAATATTTAACATTAAAAATAAATTTTAACAAATTGTTGCGTTTATTAGATTAAGGCTTATATACAGTACAATGCATAACATAATCACAACTTCTTATTAATGTTTGGCATAAATATCTTCAACCTCTTCGGCGGTGATGTCGATGACTGTGACAACTGTTCACTCGAGTTAGCCATAAATCTCTGATACTTTATGTGAATATCAATATCAGACACACTTTTATCACGCAATTGACCCGTAAGTCGACTCAACTCCTTATTAAACGCCACAATCGACTCCTTTAGCCGTTTCGGACCACCGATTATCTCATCCGCGGTGTCCGTCAGTTCTCGCTTAAGACTTTCCATACCATCGACGACTACCTGTTGTCGAGGTTTCTCTATGTCTTCAGATCTATGGCTTACAGTGGGATCTAATAGGAAACGACATATCATTAAGTGATCAACTATACGATTATCACTAATAAGAGCTGTTTTACAGCAACTGCTGGACACAGACGTTGTCTTTGGATTAAACATCTCTTGCAGTGAATCCTCGGACTCCGTGTCCGTCAGTGTTATCTCGTATCCGATGTCGTACTCGGACTCCGACTCATCCTAATGAGTGACAATACATACCATTAGATGATAATAACACACATTAATAGCTACCAAATACTCGCCTCAAGACTATCACTGGTATAACTGCTTCGAGAATCCGATTCCTCATCATTGGTCGCCACTGTGTTATCTAAAGATGGCTCGCATTGGGATTTATTGGATGTCGAAGAAGTGGTTGACGTAAAGCCTAAGACATGCAAACAAAACGCCAATTAAATCATCGAATGAATGACAGCTCTCTCTCTCTCTCTCATTACTTGTGTTGATATTATCCCTCAATCTCTTGAGTTTGCATCGGATCTGTTCCGTATTCCTCTTGAATCCCATGGCCTCGAGTCTGGACTGAATGTACTGATTAAGTACTCGTTGGCTGCCATACGAAGACACGGCCCTCGACTGCGACCACACCGTCATCAGCGCCGACGTCTCGGCGAACGACCACTTTGTGACCTCAGACACAGTCTTCGGCCGCTTCTTAGCCGTCGTCGATGTCCTGGTGGTCGGCGTTGCGGTCGTTGTCGTCGACACACGTCTTGAGACACACGAACGGCTCGCGCGCTGACCCCCGATGGCTGTCTTGTCGACCACCGACCCCTTGCCTGCAGTCATGGCTTTCTTGACTTTAGCGGCCATTCATGTGTCCATCGACTGATCCATTCGGTGATGAGATCTGCGGTGAAGAGTGTCTTTGAAAACGTGTTTTTGTTTTGATTTTCTTTGGATTTGTTTTTGTTTTTCAAAACCCATTCAAACACTGAGTGCGCGAACGATGTCTTCATAAATAACGTTACGATTCAAGTTTGGCGAACAGATTGTGACCACAAGTTCTGTGAGATTATCACTCATTTGGTCCGTGGTTTCAGTGGTTGTATTGCATGTGTGGGCTGTCAGTGGTATCGATGCGAGTGGTCATGGATTTTAGTTTTTAAAATGTTTTTAAGTGATTTTAAGTCTCTCTCTCTCTCGACGAACTTCAGAAACTATTGGATCAAATAGAGTGATGATAATAAATGGTCATTAAATTGGTGGCCAGGGATCTAATGGCACACACCTGACGCTCACCATCGCTATAGATTGAGTGACATTTGATAGCATTTTATAAATTTAATACTTTTAAAAAACTTTAAATTGCAATTTCAACACCAATTAAACACTTATTTAAATCAATTAATCTATATTTTGATGCAATATTTATGCATTAATTGAATATTTATTTTGCAAAATTATGCTAATTATTAGATATAAGTAATATTCGGATTAAGTTATAAAAATCAATTAATTTTCAATTACTTTATCATAAATTATCTGTAAATCTAATATCAAATAATATTTTACGAATACGGTATAAAACTGTGTAT
>CAJPVJ010001887.1:0-14697 GCA_905397405.1 Oppiella nova
ATATTTATAAATAAAAATATTTATAAATAAAAATATTTATAAATAAAAATATTTATAAATAAAAATATTTATAAATAAAAATATTTATAAATAAAAATATTTTTAAATAAAAATATTTTTAAAAATAAAATATCACTTTAAAACTAGTTTTTTAACCAGTTTTTATTCATTTTTTCTTTCCGTGCGAGAACATTTACTCGTATGGGTGCACTCGAGCCCTGCTTGTAGAGCAGCTTTCAATAAATTCTCTCAATTTTCGTAACACGTTCTCAGAGAAATATTTATGAAAAACACATTACTTTCGCATTATTGGCAGTGATATAATTAATTTTACAAAATGTTAACATATCATAATTAACAAATTATATACAATAAGTATAAATAATAAACAAACTTCTGCCGCGAGTAACTCATATTATATATATTTACTTGAACAGTTGGCTATAAATGCAATACTGACTAGTATCTTTGTGACGATTTTGTATTTCATCGTTGGTTTATATCCGAGTGCACAGCATTTTTCATTTACCTTGGTGTTATTATCCTGGCCTCGAGTTGTTCCTGGAATTTCGGTAATAAATCATTATTATTAATGTCCATATATTTTAGAAAACCAAATTCTACTTGATCAATTTATCCCACTTTAGTGGGTAAATGGGGTTAAGTATTGTATAGACTTAAATTTTATTAATAAATTAATATTGTATGATATTTAGTTTGATTATTTATGCTATAAAAATTAATGTTAAATATTTTATATATTTATAATTTTACAATATTATATAATTTTATTTAAAAATCATGCCTCATTTGAATAAAATTGCTTAAATACTAATTATTAATTATTTATTGCAATTAAAATAAATATAGGATTTTTAATATCTACACTAAGCCGGGACTTTATGACAGCAAATGCAATACTGGGAGCACTTATGATGCCATTGAGTGTATTGGGAGGATATTTCCTTAACATCGGGTAATTTATTTAATATTATACCGTTAATTGGGCATTCAATGTTATTTCATGATCAATTATTTAGCACACTACCAGGGTGGTTAGATTGAATGCAGTACTTGGCATTTTCATATTACGGATACCAATCATTGGTTGTAAACGAGTGGCGAAATGTGGGAAACATGTCGTCCGACACCACAAACACCACTCAATCGACGACTACTTATACCTCTGGAGTAGAAGTCATTGAATCCATGGGTTTCAATGAGTCGGGTCTCCAGTGGTGTCCCATAGCCCTCATGGCCTGGACTTTGGTTTATATGTGTTTGGCTTATATTGGCTTATGTTTGAAAGTCAGGCGCAAGTAAATGATTACCCTGTTTGACGTGAGATAGTGCGCCCCGGCGTATAGTGCGCTTTCTATATTTACCACAAAACTATGTTTTCACTCAGATAATGCGCACATACCGTATAGTGCGCACAGATTTTATATGAATATACACACAGGTACAGGGTAGCCTTTAATTAACGATGCCATTTTGATTGTCGTTTATTTGAACACCCTGTATTATTATTGATTGATTCCTTCACCAAATTATAGAGGAATAGTTAGGGTTTTGTTTGATATATAACATGCTGAGAATATTCTTGTGCGTGATATTTAAAATAATATTTTTCACAAAAGAGTTAAAAAGTTAGTTTTTTCATTAAAATTCGAGTATAACTGCCATGGACGATTTTAAATATTAATGAAATTCACTTCGTAACTTATTGTTAAGAAGTTTAGATAGAAATTTTAAAATAATCTTTTCTAAAACTTACTTTATTTTAAGAATATTTATATCAATAATTTCATAATTTGATTTTCAATGTCAAAATTACACTAAATTAACATTCTAATTAAATTTTTTCAATTAAAATATTAATTTACAATTTGACTTAAATAAAAATCATTGATTTAAATTAAGTTCAAAAATCTTGATAAAATTTTCATGTTTGATCTGAAACTAAATTCTTAATGAATATTTTTAAAGAATTGTCTATTATAAATTAAATAAAAGAATATTCTCGGCATGTTATATATCAAACAAAACCCTAACTATTCCTCTATTATTTGGTGAAGGAATCAATCAATAATAATATAGGGTGTTCAAATAAACGACAATCAAAATGGCATCGTTAATTGAAGGCTACCCTGTATTAAGAGTTTAGGACAAATTCTTATTTGAAATGTTTAGGCATTAGCTCAACACAAGATTTAGATAGGACAAAAGGATTTAAATGTTTAAATAATTTAATTCAAAATTTATTTAGTTAGTTTGTGCTAATACACACGTTTTTTAAACACATTTAATCAAATGTGTTTTTAATTTATAAAGTTGTTTAATTAATACAAAGTTTGATTTAATTCTTTGATTCTATTAATTTAAAATTATTGCAAATCAAAATTATTTTAATCGAAATTATTTTTCCCAGATAATGCGCACCCATCGTATTGTAGTGATAATAAAATAGTAAAAACTTTGTGTTCACTACTTATAAAATATATTAGGTTTTCCAAAAAGTTTTGCGAGGTATAATTTATTCAGCAATTGATAGAGATATTAAGAATATTTTTGAACCTCAACTATGGTTTTTGCTCTCATTTATTCACCCGAAGAGATTACTGGATTAGAGCACCGGTAGTTTGGGACAGGTAGGTTTTATGTACAGCAAAAACTATAAGTCCTAGAAAGACAATCAGCACAACGTTAGAAAGAGTATAAAAAATGATTGAACCCGTCTTTCGGGATTTCTCTTGTAAATGCTTCAATTAGGGACAGGGAGGCCCGGGAGGTCATGATTTTGTAAAAATTATTTTAAATTGAAAATCTGATTAGGCCATCGAAAACTACTCAATGAGACACCACTCGAATGTCTGGCAAATCGGTGCCAACACTGACCCCAACAATAATGTCATAATTCACGGGATGGTTATTAAATCACTTTTATTTTAAACTTAAAGTATAATTTAAAACTTATAAGTATTCAATACTTTCCTACATGTCTTTTTATAGGCAATGTTTTACAAGTCACACATTAAATGTGCTTTTAAAAAGTCAGCAAAATATGTACAAGATCCTGTTTTAACTTTGATGGTCACGTTGACGAGGGTAGAAAATTGTTTACATGTCACACATTAAATGAGTTTACAAAAGGTGTTTACAAAATACTTGCAAGATCATGTTTAAACTTCTATAAAATGTGCAAGTAATTGTCAAATGTTACAGAGGTACAGTATCATGTATTGTTATGAAATAATTTTCAATGTAACCCTTATTGCAAAATATATAAGTAATTAAGATGAATTTTTGCCAGTGTGACCAGATCGAAAATCCAAAATTCTTGTATTTTAGAATAAACACGCCAAAAAATACTTGACAAGGTTTTTGGAAAAATATAATTTAACTGCTTTTATACTAGTTCTATTTAACACTATTTAATATGACTAACTTAAAATTATGTTCAATTACATTATTAAAAATGTTTTAAGTTAAGAAACTAAATTTTATGACTCGTGTCTTTTATGGCCCTCTCCCCATTTTATCCTCGGTTTGCACTTTTACTACCCTCTCCTCCGCTGACACCGACCTTAAACTTCAACACATGAACACAACACATACACATATACAGGACATTATGTTTGTGAGCATCAGTTAGTGCCTGACCTCTCAAGAGAGAAGACCTCTTGACTACTGAATGCAAAAAAGAAATTCAATTTGTAATCTTTTAGTTAATTTAAACTTATCATCTATCTTTCATTATTTTATTTAATTATAAATATAATCAGTTTACCACTGAAGTGAAGTATTTTTTATTCGGGTATATCACTAAGTGTGTGATTCAGTGAACGGAAAAGATTGCGTTCAAACCGGTGGACACAACTCGATTGTAGGAACCCTTGACTGCGGAGATGATCGAGTGGGCGGATAGGTCTGTTTGGTCCGTCCGGAAAGCGGAGCACAACTCACCCCAACATCGTTCGTACGGATAAGTAATAGACGACGACTCGCATAGAAGGGCTGTTTGTATTCAAATGGAGAAAGTGTGAGACGGAGGGAAAGGAGCCTTCTCTGGAACACAAGTGGAGAAACTCATGGGAGAAACTCCAAGCGAGTGGAGAAAGTCTCGTTCTCAAGGTTGGCAACTCGGAGAGCTTTTGGGGGCCCACAGCAGTAGACACCGAGTAGAGAAAAATACCCGGCAGTATTATTATTAAAATTAATAAAATTATCAACAAGACTGAAAATACTAGTGTAAAAAATCATAATATTCAATGTTTTCAGGTTACTTGCCATTCAAATTAATATTTAATTTAAGAATACGATCATATGATTTGCATAATTTTATTAATAATTTATGTAAATTACAAATACTTGCCATTATAATTTCAAGCCAAATACTAGGGATCTGGTCACTCTGATTTTTGCCAATAATTTGGCGATTTGTTTAAAATGATTAAACAAATAATTTGGGAGTTTAAAATTTTCAGTTTTTGATATTGCTTTTATGTATTTATGAAGATGTATACATACAGTATAACTTTTATAGGGTAGTAAACCTCATGATTATGAATAGGGGAAAGTTGTCTTAAATAGTTTTTATAAATTACCATTTTGGAGCAAAGCCTTATTGTTAGCAAGTACATTCATCAAATATAATAAACATATCAGTCCATAGCATACCAAACCACGACATTGAGGTATTTTTAGATATCGATAGTAATCGAAAAAGATTCGTTATAATGAACATGAAATCATATATTTGTATGAATAAAAAAGCTAAGTTTAAATGTTTTATGACTATGATTACGTAGTATAAAGCATTATAATATTTTATTATATGCGTTAAAAGTGCATTTTATTTCTTAATACCTTTCTCTTCCATTTTGCTAACGTTCTTAAAGTTTTAGAATATATTTTAAAATTTTAGGCCATTGTTGCCTAAAATTATAAAGTTTCTATATGGATTGTTAAAAATTTTACATTGTAAAGATTTTTACAAATATTTGAAAGTCTCAACCCATTGTTGGCTATAAGTTTAACAATTGGGTTTCATCTTATTCATTTTATTGTTACGGGATTTGAATTGTGGCGCAAAAGATAAATAGAAAATGGTCTGTATTACCCCATAACATTACCTATGTTACCATAGGAATTGTTAGAGGTATGCTATGAAACAACCTACTACGGACAGTAAGATAAATTAAAATTTATCTCCCTCACTTAAACCAAACAAACTATACCATACCAAATGTACTCTACCCTTATAAACTCTATCATAACCTAACCAAACTTAATCTAAACTTACCCCACCTTACTTAACTAAATTTGGCTTAACCTACGTTACCCTACCCTAACTTAATCTAAACTAAATTTAGTTAACCTTGTTAAGCTAACCTTGTAGCCAATTTTTGCATTTGATTCGCAAGAGCCATTTTATTCAATTTTCCCATTGGATATAAGATATTGGGGCCATTTGAGCCAATGTCCCATTGGATTAGCATTGGATTTTGGGGCCATTTGAGTAAATTTCCCTATAGGATTATCATGGAGTATTAAGTCCATTTAAGCCAATTTCCCCATAGACTTAGCATTGGATTTTAAGGCTATTTGAACCAATGTCCCATAAGATTATCATTGGGTTATAATCTCATTTTATATAATATCCCCATAGACTTAACATGAGAAAATTAGCTAATTTAATGTCAGTTATGTGCACATAATATACACTATTGCACCATTTTTCAAAATCCCATAGACTTAACATGGGGTTTTTATGCACTTTGGTCGTACTTTTTCGACCACATGTTCCTCAATCTCCTTTTGTCGCTTAACGCTATGGGATTTTTGGTTCCGCAACCAACATCTTTTGACACACACGTCATGCACCATCATTATCCACCATTTCCACATAGGTTTAACATGGGCCTGAAAACTCAGCGTCATTACGTCATCGGAAACACTTTTGCCCACTTTTGCTGGGATTTTTGGTAGGAAAGACAAAGTCCTTAACGGCTAAACTGTCAAAAAATCCCATGTTAAGTCTATGATAAATGCAATTTGACCGTCATCAGCGTCATTAATGATGGGGTGAGGGAGGGGGGGCTGCAAAGTGATTCTATAATACGCTTTCATTCCTATACGGGAAAAGCGTATAAAAATAATTTAAGTTTCAAATTAATTAATATTTTTAATTAAATTAAGTATAAAGAAACCCTAAAACAAAAACATTCTATTTAATAATTAAAATGTTTTGAATATTTGATAAAGCATGTGAAATTATATAATCTATTCAACACTCGTCTACAACTTATAATTAGATATTTTAAAAAATATTTGTCTTAAAATCATTTAACTTTCTAGACCCCCATATCGAGCACCGTGAGATTGACATATTGTCTAAAATGGGCGATAAATACGTAGTTAAATACATTGATTCTTGGATGGAAAGTTCAAATATAGTAGGTGTCGGATCCCTACTTCATATTCAAATGGAATACTGCTCGTTCAACCTACGCGAATTAATAAATATGAAAATGACAAGCTTTAGATCCAATCCAAAAAAAGGAGTAGGCTGCGGGGTTGAATATTTTATAACGTATCATTTGTTCAAGGAAATATTAGAGACCGTCGAATACCTACACACACAAAAACCACCAATTATTCATCGCGATCTTAAACCAACAAACATTTTGATATTGTTCAATTCGGTTCACAAAAGGTGTGTGAAGCTTGGCGATTTTGGTTTGGCCACCTTACACGAGTCTGGCTCACAGCCTCAATCACATACTCAAGGTGCCGGAACAATAAAATACGCGGCACCAGAAGTATTACGTGGTCAGTCATATAACTTCAAAGCCGATATTTATAGTATTGGAACATTTGTGGGCGAATTGTTCAATTACAATGATTACGAGTAAGTTCAGTGCATTTAATGAGTATTTTGTCACGTAATTAACCATTACTTTTAAAATAGTTTTACGGTATATCCAGAATTATCAAATCTAGTGGGTGATATGTCGAATTTTAAGTATGATTTGAGACCTAGTTGCACCGATATTTTGGAAAAGATAAAAGATCCTCATATATTTTATGATATAAACCGTGTAAAATTTGAATGTATAGACAATACAAACGTTACGGACAATGATTTTTTAAATGTCTATTTTCAATGTAAATTTAATGAAAAATGAGTAATATACAAATATTTTATTTACAAATTAAAAAAATTACAGTCAATTTTAAAGTTATTTATTAAGGGAAATATAAAAAATATTGTACAGTAATAGAATTACAATATTAATTTAATAAAATATTTCTATTTTCATTAAATATTTAAATCGTATTTAAATTTATTAAGATAACAAATTATTTAAAATTAAAGTAGTTTTTATAATGCTTTTATTACAATTATTTTTAAATATATTTTTGCACTAATTGCAACAATATTAAATCTCTTATACAAAGTAGCCATTAAAATACTCTCCTACTTTGGTGTGATTTTATTTGAACACACTGTAATGTTTTTTAAATGATTATTTTTATAAAACAAAACCCTAATTATTTTTGTATAATTCATTAAAAGAATTAATTAAAAATATTACAGGGTGATCAAATAAAATAACTTCTAATTAAGCGAGTGCATTAATGTCTA
Source organism: Oppiella nova (assembly GCA_905397405.1). Taxonomy (NCBI): domain Eukaryota; kingdom Metazoa; phylum Arthropoda; class Arachnida; order Sarcoptiformes; family Oppiidae; genus Oppiella; species Oppiella nova. The sequence goes on from CAJPVJ010001887.1 coordinate 7,652, forward strand.
TTCTGTATTAAAGTTTTATATAAAGCATAAAATATAAATCATAATTCTAATCAATTTCAAGTGTTGCTTAGATAATAATGCACAGGTATTTTATTGCTATACTACATTCCTATGATAATAAATACGTTAAGACAATAAATAATTTTTGTGATACATTAATACTTGTGTTACTATTTTTAAAATTAACGTATTATTCATGTTCATACGTTGATTAATATATCAAATTGCATATTTATAATTTAAACTAAAATAAATAATAATAGCCAAAATATACCAATTTGTGAAAATAAAATTAACACAGATTTTGGTCAAAAATCAATAATTCGCTCAGGTACGTTTGGTTAGTATACAAAACACAGTCTACTCATGATAATGGCAAATATGCTATTAAGAAAATTATTATACAAGGTAATTTTTTATTTTAACTTTATTTACATCAATTAAGTTATCTAAGATTAAAAACAGTAGCAAGCATGCTTAGTTATATTATAATTTAATTTCAAAACCAAGTATAAAGAACAGGGATGTTTGTTGAGGAGTTGATTAACATTGATATTAATAAGTATGTTGTGAAATGTAGCTTGGTAGATTGCTTTGTTTATTTATTTCTGTATTTTTTAGGTCAACAGAATATCCCGGGTTAATCCTCTTAATGAACGAGATGTTAACATACTTGTATGATAAAAGACCTAGCTGCCACGATATATTGTAAAATATATAAACTAAAAATATAAATCAAAACAATAAAGTCTGTCTAACAAATTGATAGAATTTATATTGGTAAAATAAAAAATATAAAATAAATAAAATAATGTGTTTAATAATAATACCATTTTGTAAATTAATGTATTTTGTAAATTAACCTTTGTAGTATAGATGTTAAAAAACAAAAGCCATTTTCAATGATAACAATAATCTTTTGGCAATATAAATCGTATAAAAAACATTTACTGTTCTGGATCTATATGATCGTCTCCGTGCATAAAACGGTTATCTATTTTTTAATGCGAACTGTATACATAATCATTAAATTACTAGAATCGCATAATGTTTATTATTTTTACAAATGTAATGATTATGTTATGTATACAGATTGCATTGATTTGCATTGCATTGATGCGTACCGCAATATCTTACAATTATATTGCATGTAAAGTCCATATAAAAGCGTGTGTGCTATAGTCTACTAAGTCGCACTTAATTTAGTCAGTAATCAAAACCTAAAACATATAACAAAATATTAAATTATGAATAAAATATTTAATTTATTTAAATATATAATATAAAAGATAATTAAATTTATTTATTTAATCATAAATATCATTTATAGTTATAAAAAAATATAATTCTCCAATATTAACTTACTAATAAATTATTATAAATAATAATACAGTTTAACATTATATGGGACTTAGCAGGTTGTTGCATGTTGTGATTCATGTTTAAATATAAAATATGTTTATTACTTATTACTGTAAAACAATAAATGTTTTTATCTTTAAATTAAATGATTATGGCAGATTGAGGGAATATTTTATTACATATATTTCTGTTGATAAATCTATGTTTAACAAAATGTTTAATAGTTTGTATTATTTTTATATAATATTTTTATGTTGAAGATACCTTATTTAAGTAAAAAGAATTTTTATTTTTCCAAAAATAATGGACCTCGAGATAATTGAACGTGATAATAAGTTTGCTGATGAGTTTAATAAACTTAAACGTATTGGAGAAGGTGGCCGTGGAGTTGTTTACCATGTTGAAAGTAAAATCGATTCTAAATATAATACGCCATTAAGGAAATACCACTGAGAGGTAGTTTTAAGAAATTATTTACTATTTAATAATTTGTTTTGAAAATAAGTATTTTTTGATAATAAGTCAAATTAATAATCTGACTTATTTTTTTGTTATCAAATAAAACGCAAACTTTATTAGAAATGGATGTAGAGTGTAAACAAAATAGAGAAGTCATTATACTACAATCACTTGATAGTGATTATGTGGTGAAATATTACAGTTCATGGCGTGAGAAAGTTAAACCACTGGACAATCAAGGTAGAAAACGGAAAAAGAAAAGTAAACAACGGGACATGATCTACATACAAATGGAGTTATGTAGCTGGAATAACCAATTTTATAACCTTCACGATTTAATTACATTACTACAAAACGCCTTTAAACGCAAACAAGATGCTGAATTGTGTCCAGTTGAATATTTCATCGCGCACACTTTACTCGAAGAACTAGTCGTTTGTCTAAATGTCCTGCAATCCCATACCCCTCCCATCATACATCGGGATCTCAAACCGAAAAATATACTAGTTACTGGCAGCGGTAGTAATTGGCTTAAAATAGGTGATTTTGGTCTGGCTAAAATCCAAGAGGTTAGTTTTCAGTCTAATACTCAGAAAGCCGGTGCACTGGATTACAGGGCGGTGGAGGTTATTGAGGGTCGTCATTACGATGAAAAGTCTGATATTTATAGCCTTGGTCTAATAGCAATTGATTTGTTTAACATCGATATAAACCGGTTAGTATTCTAAATATTTATTAATTATAACTAATTTTGTAAGCTTTTTACTTTTGTAAAGATCATCATGTAAAATTACGGATGTAATATTGAGCATGTTAAATCCAAGGGCAAGTGATAGACCAGTGTGTGACAAGATTATTCATGAGATGAACTTGTCACAAATATGTTATAATTTGGACGAGGTCCGTGCTAATAAAGAAGGAGAAGTTTGTCTAAATCGCTATAAAATCTTAAGCGATTATTATAAAAGTAAATTACAGGCCAAATCGAATCCGCAATAACTTCAAAGAACTAACAGATTATGTTTTCTTTTTTGCTGAGGATTTCCTCTATTTCATTTCAATTTCCGTTTTTAATTCGTATAACGAATGTAATCAAAAACGTTAACTTCGTAATCAATAAATCGTAGAATATTATATTATTTTTATAAAAACGTTTATTTTATTTTTCAAAAGTTCCTTTTTTACATTTAATCACGATGTCAAAGTGAAATTATCATGTTTTTAAAATGAATTTTTATTGTTGTCATATTGATTTACAATGATTCTAATGACATATTATCATATAAGTATTATTATATTATTATTAATCTATTATTATAGATACATTAGAAAAACGCTATCAAATAAGGGCACTTAAAAAATTTATTTTAATTTGCTTCTCCACTTTGGGGGGAGCTTTACCCTGCACAACTCGGGGATCTCAACCTTGTTTGTGCCTCAACCTCAACAATCTCAACCTGCACTTAAAATTGTTTTTAAAATCAAAATTAAATGTAAAACAATTCCTTATGAATGGACACAATATTGAAGAGTCGGGGAATAATCTGTGGGTTAGGTAACCGGCCCGTAGGGCCGGTGCCCAAAAACGTGCGCACTTTTTGATATTTTTTCAAATGCTTTTATTTAATAGTTAACTCTCAAACTTAATACAATTAATAGTCACACAATAGAGAGACAAGGTTATGACAATAGTTAGGGTTGGTTTATATACCATAGACAGGCAAAGGTAATGTTACTTATGTTACGTATATTTCTAGGAATAGATGCAAGTGTGAGAACATTCCAAAGGTACTTGATGTAATTGTTACTCTAAAGTTATTTAACTTGACTTCAAATTACACATATTTGTATTTTATATTAATTGGTAACTAAATTGTTAATTTAATTTAATTCAGTAGAAATTCAACTTCTACAATATTTTAGTTTTTATAATACCTCTCAATATGGAATTAAATTAAAGCACATTTTAAACGAATTGAAATGTTTGATAAGTTTTATTTTAATTATTGTATTAATTTGTATAATTCTTTGCCAATGTATATAAGAAATGAATGTAATTATAATCGATATGTTAAGCATTTGTATGAATTTTTGTGATTACAACTCGTTATGTATTTCACTGCATTATTTTTGCTAAATAAAATATTATTATTATTATTATTATTAAATAGTTATAATTTATTAATTAAAACTATTTTTTTAAACAACTAACTAATTATAATTATGACTTGTATTTTATTTAAAATATTTTCATTAAAAATGTTTGGTGTTAACTTGAGACTCAACAAGATAACAGGCCTCTTTCAAATTCCGATATTTAAATTATTAATTACATTAATGATTGGTATAATAAAAAATTTGTGTATAAATATTGTTTTATTTGGGGGATGGCTCAAGCGTATGTACGCTAGGGGAGGGGAGTCAATTTTTGGTCACATTTTTGCTAATCTACTTTGTGCACGCCACCTTAAATAATTATAAATGTTTTAAAAATATAATTTTAAATTATATATAACAATTATTTATATTGTTTTTTATTATTTTAAATTTCTTGGTGATTACAATAAAAAATATGCAAAATTATGTAAAATTTTATTTTAAACATTAAATTCTTTAATTATATATTTTAATTTAATGTTAATAAAAAATTCCTGAAATAGCTACTAGCTCATTTTAAATTCTCTTTCAAATCGAATTAATTTTATCTTGAATAGTTTTTGCTGTACAACAATGATTATTTATTGGCATAAAAATAGTGTAGAGACATAATGTCTTCAAAAAATAATTGAAACCAAATTCTACAAATTTCATTCAAATGGATTAATTTTATCATGGTTGGTTTAGGAATAAATGAAGTTCACAAACACCAGTTTTGTATTACGCATTTTCAATTACCAAATTCAATGTATTTCAATGTAAAAATCTCTTATTGTAAATTTAAGTTGCGCAGTTACCATGGTAGATTTCTCATTAATAAGAAGTATTTATAGAAACCGGGAAGTATGAGCTATAAAACAGTGAAGAGAGGATTAGGATTGGATTATCCGTTTTCGAGTAATTTCGGAAAAAAGTTGTTACCTCCACCGGTGTATCAATATACTGAATTATTACTCAAAAATATAATACGTCAATATGATATAAGTATACTTATGTTAAAAATAACTACAGTACTATGAGTACAATACAATATGTTTGTTGATATATTTGTTGCTCTAATGTTCACACCTATTGATTTAACATAAAAAAGTACTGTATATCTTAAAAACATACTTCTGCAGCGACAAACACATAATCTGAAAACAATGTCTATTTTATATTTTAATCAAAAATCCATAGCAAACACTAGATAATAATTTTATTAAATACAAAAATCATATAATTATAACATACATAAAACTTTTATATTTATATTTATAAATTAGTGAATATTTTTAAAAAATATATTTACTATGAATATATAGTTTTAAAATAAAATAAATATGATGATTAAATGAATAATATGCATGTACAATGATTAAATGAAGAAACTCCTACAACTCAATATACAGTATAATTATTATACTGTATAATTCAATATGATTTCTGTAATCAATTTCAAGAGTTGCTTAGGTTTTAATGCATTTCAGATTCCAGAGATAAAAATAATTAAACAAAAAATTTTAGTAGACATTTTGATTCAACATTCAATTTTCAATATTTATAATGGAAAACAGCGAGAAACTACAGATTTATGAAAACAGATTCAGCAATGAATTCCATGTGATATCAATCATTGGTACTGGAGCATTTGGGCAAGTGTATAAAGTGCAAAAGCATCATGATAAAAAATTCTACGCAATTAGGAAAACGTATCTTCAAGGTACTTTTGAATTAAAATTATTAACTCATATTAAAAACAACGTTAGAATCATGAGGTGTCAATAAATTGTGCAAAGATTATGTATAATAACTAAGGTTGCATGGAGAATAATTTTCCATAAATTACAGAGTAAATTACGTATTTTGACGCGTAATTTACACTGTCAAAAATATTTTACGTAACATTCAATTACAGTAAAATTCATTTCAAGAAAGAATAAGTAATATTGTCTGTAATTTTGTTAAAAACGCCAATTGTTGTTAAATATTTGAAATAATGTTAAACAAAAGGACAATAAACGTATGGAAAAATGAATTACCATTCATTCTCTATATACTACAGTAGTTCAAACTCTAATGATATCTATTCAAATTTTTCAGATTTCGATCAGGAAAATGATAGTTAAATTGAAATTATAGTATAACTAATTATAACTCTGATTCTGATGTCGATTCCATTGATTCCATTTTAATAACAATTTTTGCTTAATTTTGGTTAATTACGGTAAAATGTAAAATTACATATTTTTACGTAAAATTACGCGTAAATTTACGCCAAAAATAAATTACGCGTAATTTTGCATGGTTAATAATAACACAATTAAAAATCAAGTTTTGAAAGGTTCTTCTGTATAATACATAGATTAACATTCATGGGCTACAGAGGCCAGTTACTAATAGTTATAACATTAGTAATTGCTGTAGATCATAAATTTTGTAATGTATGGTATAATACTTCACACTGTAATCAATTTAATATTGGGTTTATGCAATAAACATATTTCATTACATAATGAAAAACAAATCAGACACCATTTCATTTAAATTGTTTTTGTAATTAATAATTAATTTAAGAATACATAAAATAATTGATAAATATAAATATAAAATTTATTTTAATTAAAATATTATGAACATGTTAGTTTATTTAAATATTTTATTTTTCAGACCCAACAATTGAGAGTCGTCAATTTCGGGAATTTGATATACTATCCAAATTAAGCCCAAATTATGTGGTTCAATATTTAGACTTATGGCAAGAGTCATCGAAGGGAACTGACGGCCCGACATTAATCTATATGTGTATGGAGTTGTGCTCGTACAATTTACGACAATTGCTTGATTTGAAAAAGGACTGTTTCAAAACTAAGCCTAATAAGGGTGTAGATTCTGTGGGGTACTTTATATCATATCATTTGTTCAAGGAGATTGTGAAGGCCGTTGAATATTTGCATGCGTTGAAGATAATTCACAGAAATTTAAAACCAACAAACATTTTGGTCCACCTTGATGAAATAAATAACCGTTGTATTCAGGTAGGTGACTTTGGCTTAGCTACGGTACAGGAGTCGGCATCGCAATCGAAT
>CAJPVJ010001888.1:0-14691 GCA_905397405.1 Oppiella nova
ATGTCAATCGGTTTGTCCTAAAAGATACACAAATCGTGTCAATTAATGGATCCATTGAATGGTGAAAGCAATAGTCTTAAGCAATAATCACCGGATTCTTCATCAGCTTCTCTAATCTGATTTTCTGGACATCGTTTGCCGTAAAAGTTCGCGACATTACTCACGGATGGTGTCTGTCTTTCAAACGCTTCCGATGTCTCTGTAACTGGCGTTCAATTTAACACTTAATTGACCGACACTTCAGAAACTGAACGTCAGTTTTGCTCAAAATAAACACAAATTTGTTGACAAAAAACACAACAAAACATAAAAAACATTCAAAACAAGTCTCGAGTAGTGTTTGATTATGTAATCCGTTAACAAAACTTTTTAACGTAAACTATAGACATGTTTCACTAACAACTACATTATAAGTTGACCATGGTTATTGTGATAGGAGTGCACTGTCAATATAACTGTTTTATGATAATTGTTAAGCACTTAAATGACTATTTAATAAGCAAGGTAAATATGATGAGCCCTTATGCGAACACTAGTGAGCAGTGGATGTAAACATTGGTTTGGCGTTTGAATCGCTGTTTTGTGGATAATTGTCATCAAAGATGTCTAAACGAAAGGTTCAGTTCAGCGATGATGTAGAGTATGACCACAACTCTGATCACAACTCTGACCACAATGAGGACAATGAGGACAACGGTGTCGCTGAAGATGCCGCTGAAGGCAGTTATGTATCGGACCTAAAGTTTGGCAAAAAATTCAAACACACGTTAGATAGCGATGAAGAGGACGATGAGCTCATTGAAGAAAACTATAACGTCTTGGACTCGGATCAGATCGACGGCCAGGAAGAGGCCACACCTGACGCCGAGGCGGGCGTTCAGATGACACCATTCAATATGAAGGAAGAGCTGGAAAGCGGACACTTCGACAAAGACGGCACTTATATATTCAACAAATCCGAGGATATTAGGGATAATTGGTTGGATCACATCGATTGGCAACAGATCAGGCCATCCGGTGGTGATAATAACGGCACCGAAACGAGTGGCACAGCGGATGATGACGCGGAAGCCGATCCCAAAGCGCGTATCGATTTGAACGATACCTACAAACAGATGATTGAGTTAATGGAGCCGAAAGAGACGGTCGAGAAAGCGATCCAAAGGCTCGGGAAGTGTTACCCGAAGCCGAAGCCATCGGATCGCTGGAAGAAAGACAAGACCATTGAGTTGTCGGACAAACAGATGGAGGCGAAGACGAAGCTCATGAAGTTGTCGTCTTTGGCCGATTCGGTGCTCCAGACGGGAGATATGGATGTCTACCAGAAATCGTACGAACACTTAGTCTTCACGTTATCCAAGAAGTCGGGCCAGAGTTCTGTCGAATCGGATATGTTTTCCGATGACTTCGACTCTAATAAGAAGACCGAAAAACCGGAGGAATCGGACGAACCGAACAATGAAATCAAATGGGAGTTCAAGTGGGAGGACACGGACGCCGCCAAAGTGTACGGCCCGCACACCAGCGACCAAATGCTTCAGTGGGTGAACGACGGCTACTTCGAGAGCGGGGTATATGTCCGCCAACTTGGAAAGGCTGACTCCCAGTTCTATAGCTCCAAACGCATAGACTTTGATTTATACACTTAAACGCCGTTCCCTTGCGCTCACGTCGTCGACACTCATGTTTTGCTATCATTTCAAATCATTTATGCATTTCTCAAATCATTTAATAATATGTTTTCGTTTGTAATTAAATTATATTAAAATAAATTTTGAGATTATAATAATGAATATGCTTTTATTGGTCATTTGAGAATACAGTCCATATGTCATATACCTGATGATCAGGTCGTGATCACCATTTCATGCATTCAATCAAATTCTATAAATTTTATACAAATGGCTAACGAAATGACAGGAAAAACAGTCTTAAATCAAGTGATAATCAAACCCTCAATTTAATCAATAATTACAATCGTTTGGAATTTGAATGGAAATACAAATGCTGTTTGAATATTAAGTTAAGAAATCGCGAATCGATTGCAACAAAAAGGGTTGTATTTAATGTCATAATTTGGAGAAAAAACAAACAAAAACAGATTTAATCATCAATTAATTGAAAGAAATTGGTTTCTAAAGGAAAAAAAACTTTTAAAATTATGGAAACTCTTAGCGAAAAGTGTTGTGAAAAAGTCGATCGAAAATATACAATAAAAAGTCTTGAGATAATTAATGTCTTGTAATAATCGCCACACAATTGATGTCTAGAACTGAAAGCCAGTCTCTGGTATTTGCGAGTTGGGGTCGAACTCGAACGTGCCGTCTGTGCCTTTGGGGGCCACTATGGGGTCCTCTTCATTGTCATCGCTGAAGAACTGGTCGATTATCTCGTACGCCAGCTTATAGATGTCTTCGTTCTCGTGGTGCTGGAGGGGCTCAATGCGGTCCAGACCGCCGCACTTCTCGATCTCCGTGGCGATCGCCGAGTACTGCGAGCCGGACATCTTCAGCACATTCATGAGCGCGTCCAACACCACCTGAACCACCTGCACGTCTTTGACGGACAGGAGGGCGCAGAGGGGTTCGATGACGCCCTGGTCCACGAGGAACGAGATCTGTTGTTTGTTGCCACTGATGGTCATATTGCTGACGGCCCAGGCGGCCTCCCGCTGCGTCAGGAACTCGCTCTTCGACAGATGATGGACGACGAGTGGTATGAGTCCGGCGTCGATCACCGCCTGCACCTGTTGCTGGTTCCCGGCGGTGATGTTCGACAGGAACCAAACGGCCTCTTTGTTGATCTTCTCCTTCGGATGAGATAATAGGGTCGGGAAGTGCGACAACGCGTTGCAGTTGAGCACCACTTGCGTCTGTTCGTCAGTTCCGGTCACTATATTGCCGACCGCCCGGAGGGCAGCCGTTTGTACCTTCACTTCCCGGTGACTCAGTAACGGAACTAAATTAGCGACAATTCCGCTGTCGATCACTAACTGGATCTGATCGTTGCCGCCGTCCGTCAGGTAGGAGACGGCCCACACGGTGTCCACGAGAATCGCCACATCCGTGTGGTTGATCAGGTAGGCGAGCGCCGGCATCAGCCGCTGAATGGTGTCCGTGGGAGGGGGCGGGTCTTTGTTTCGGCACAGGTTCACGATGACCCAGGTCACGTTGCGCAGGAACGACAGCGACATGTCCGGCTTAATGAGCTCCAGGAGCGGCTCCACCACTCCCAACCCGATCACGTAATCGCGGAGTTGAGGGCCGTCGCCGATGATGTTGCCCAACGCCCACACGGCCTGTTCGCACACGTTCTCGTTGGGCGAGTGTAGGAGCTCCAGGAATATGGGAACAGCTCCGGCCTCCACGACGGCGCGCGTCTGCTGAGCGGTTCCCGACGCGATGTTCGTGAGGGCCCACGCGCTCTCGAACTGGAGGGGCGCCGACGTGTGCTGTTGCAGACATTTCACGAGTATTGGAAGAATGCCCGAACGGATCAGTTCGTCGATCGGCGGGTTTTTATCACTCGAGAGTAGTTTGCGGGCGGCCTTCACGGCGTTCAACTGCTCGTCGATGTTATCACTGGCGGCCGACACCACAATCGACTGCAGACTAATGTAGTCGTTGGCGGCGTCCGTCTCGGAGTAGGCGTCGCAGTCCACGGGAACGTTGCGCCTCTTCAGCAGCGTCTCGTCCCTCTTGTTTTTCCTCAACTCGACGCTCATCTCATTACGTCTTCGGCGCATCTCTTCCGCGTCTTTGCCTTTGTTCTTGAAATTAGTCGATCGCAGCCTATTGTTGCCCTCCATTGCGGTCACCACGAGATCAGAGACACCGATATAACAGTCAATTTGGTGGCCACTGTTTGGGCGCACAGACACGCGAGCGGATCAGATCCCTTCAGATGTATATATCTATAAAGAGTGGCAAACGAAATGTTAATCCAGTGATCAATCGTAATCTCCAAACGGCTTATAGTTTACCAAAAACTTTGCCTTCAAATCAACTCTGGGTTACAAAACTTGGCGTAAAATATAGTGAAAAAAATAAAATAAAATGAATTCACAAACAGCTTATGGGATGCCTCGGGACACAAACACCACGACAACTGATCCCAAGACGTGGTAGTGAACGCCAAACGCGTCAAATGTGGTCAAATGATCGCTAAATATAACAATCGCTGTATTAATTGGTAGTATATATAGACAGCTCCACCGGTCGCCGATCGCTGTGTCCGTCCAATAGTTCGGCCAATTGAGTGCATATATAGTCTGATCGGACAGTCGTTTAGTTAACGGCCATCACCACAATCATGTGCTTTGTCTCTATCGCAGTCCCGTCGCAGACAACGTATGCCTTGTTTTCCGTTTCAAACGCAATAACTGAGGGCCAGTCGCGTATAGCGTGACACCAATGCATGCGTAAAGCCTGTGGGGGGCAGTAATGCCGGTGCGATATGCACTTCTAGGCTGAAATACAGTAAGCTATACAAAAGCTGTATTTGAAATACAATAGCCAGTGAAAGCACCTTGATCACCTTGATCATATGCGCACCGCTGCTCACTGTCAGCGACGCTCACCACTGAGTCTGTCTGACTGTCTGCTTGTGTCTGATCTGCGATCACATGCTCTCAATGTAATCGTCGTCTCACTGGAGGCCACGCATCGACGTCTTGTCCATAAGTATCTGATCCCAAGAGATGACTGAATCTGGCAGTGAGTGGCGGATACACGCCATCGACGGCTCGCTCGACGCTTTCGATAAGAGTTAGTTGTCTTATAAGTCTCTGCGAAGAGTTATACCACTGATTGCTAACACGAGATGTGATTTGAATGTATAGCTGAAGAGCGCGAGTGGAGAGCGCCGTTCGTCTTCATCCAGAGCGCCGACACTCAGTTGGGAATGATTGACGACTACTTCAAGAACCCGAACCCCAATTGGGATAAAGAGATCCAATTGACCGAAGAGGCCGTCCGACGGGCCAACGCCATGACACCGAAGCCGCGATTCTTCATAGTTTGCGGCGATTTAGTGAACGCAATGCCCGGACATCCGGACAAACGGCCGCAGATTCGCGACTTCAAGAAGTGCTTCCGTCATCTCGATCGCGACATCCCATTGGTGTGCGTCTGCGGCAATCATGACGTGGGCGACACTCCCACCCAGCAGTCCATCGACGAATACCGCAAAGACTTCGGTGACGACTACTTCTCGTGGGTGTGCGGAGGCGTCCTCTTCGTGGTGTTGAACTCGCAGTACTTCAAAGACATCACTCACGTGCAGGAGTTGGCACGAAAGCAGAGTCAATGGTTGGACACCGTTCTCGAGGAATATAAGCGCAGTCAATACAAACACATCGTTGTCTTCCAACACATTCCGTGGTTTCTGAAGGAGGCGGACGAAGAGGACGACTACTTCAACGTCGAGAAAGAGCTGCGACTCCGACTGCTGGACCAGTTGTACGGCGCGGGCGTCCGATACATATTCACCGGACACTATCACCGAAACGCCGGCGGTTTCTACAAAGACATGGAGCTCGTGGTGACGTCGGCGGTCGGCGCCCAACTCGGCACCGATAAGAGCGGTCTCCGAGTGGTCAGAGTATACGAGAACTCTATTCAACACAAATACTATGCCATCGACGAGATTCCTCTCGACATCGAGATCTGAAACGCGTGGTGCGAACTCCGGAGTCAATTGATATTGTAGTCAAAGTTTTATAGACATAATCACTACTCAAACGGCGCTTCAACTCGCAGTCGCTTTTAGTCTGATTTTGATTTTTATGATTATTATTATTTGAGTTTTTTTTATTTTTAACTTTTATTTTATAGAGAATTTTATTTGTAAAGTCCAATCATTCAAATGAAAAATAATTGTTTTTTATTACACAATAAAGTTTATGATTTACAAAAGTGTATGTAAAGTATGATAACAGTACAAAGTATATGAAGTACCGGTACATAGACTCAATAAATTCATATTCAATTATTCAATATTCTTGCTATACTTCAGTTCGAGTGTGTAATCAAAACAATGAGAATTAATCAGAATTTTATAACCCTGGGCAAACACATTCATCGCACACCTGTATTTGCTGTATGTTAACAGTGGGGAGGGTTATGATGAGGTACAGCGACGAGTCTATAAATACCTCGCATTCAACGCACAGTCAGTATTGTGTTGTTTATCATTGTATGCATGCATTGAGTGATGAATACCTATGGTCTGTAAACAAGAGATAAACTCTTATCACTGCATACTTGAAATCATTTCACATCACATTCACTGTTGACTAATGACTTCCAAACAAACGCCAAAGTTATCTAATCTATGATCTCATAGCAAATCCAATGCAAGACTATAACGACGACAATAGCGACCAAAATGAGCACCAATTGAGACGAGCGGTTAGTTTAGATCCGAGGATGACTACACCACAAGAGACGGTCACCACGAGCTCGGCCTCCATTCACGCGAACCCTATGTTTGACGGCAACGACGACCACACCATCGATGGCAGGAACTCATCGCTCAGAAGGCAGGTGTCAGAGCCCGCGCGCAATCAGCACCGGATTAACCCCACGGTCACCAGAGCTGAATCCATTAAACAGTAATTGCCATCAATTGTCTGCTATTTATGCGCACTCTTTGACTCATTGTCTGATTGTCTGAACCGACAGAATGGCTGTGAGAGGAGCGCAACAACTCTTCGGCATCACTGAAGACAGTGACTCACACGACGACGACATATGGCTTCAGAGGCGGCGAAGACTTCTTCGTAATTACGGAAAATTGAAACAAAAGGTTTGTCTCACTCTTCGCACCAATTGGTCTCATAATGTCTTCCGAATTCATGACTCATGTATTGATGACTCATAGGAAGAGCCGGTGATCCCATTGAGGGCTCGCACGACAACAGAATCTCCAGGTTTTGATGAAACCGACGGTGTCTTAAGAACTAAAATAATGACAGCATTTTCAGAAACACAAAGAGATTTGAGTCCTGAAGACGTCGCTCGAAAGCCTGCCCTTAAGATCACTATGAAAGCCATCGCAATGGCGTCCAATGTATGATACGATTTGAGACATTCCTGAATCAGATTCTTATCGGTGATTGTCTTTGAAATTAAAGGCTATAAAGAAGAGACTATCGAATCGAACGGATCAACTGGTCTTAAGACCGGATGAGACGGGAGACGCGAGGCTTGAAAGGGGCGACGGATCGCAAACGTTGACCGCAGACAGCGTTTTCTTACAAAACGACGCGTTTGACGGATCCTTTGAGGACTTCTTTGTCAAACCGGCAGAACCGAGAGTCGAGTCGCACGAAGAAGTGGACGCTAGTCATCGGAGGCCACCAATGGCTGCTCCAAACATGTGGTCCATTCAGAGACAAGTGTCCGTTAAGGAGAAGAGTATTCCCGAACAGGTATCGAAAGGTTTTATTAAGTGTTAGCCAATAAAAAGAGTTGATTTCAATTAGTCTTAAGTTGAAGTGAATGTGGATTTCTTTTTCATTGAAAGATTTACCAGCAATTGCTGCGAACGGATAACTCGAATCGTCGAGAATTCGGTTTAGGACTCATCGACAGACTCCTGGGCCGGCGCCGGAAGAAGGATCTGTCGAAAGAGGAGCGCACATCCCTATCGAACCTCGAGAACCATATCGACGACTTTCGGCCGTTCTTTACTTACTGGATCACAACCGTCCAGATATTGATACTTATAATCTCGTTGAGCGCGTATGGGTTCGGCCACTGGGGCTTAGATAAGACACAAATCAGTGGTTTAGTGTACGTCAAGAGTCTGTCCCTACAGCAAGTCGACTACTTCGAGCTCCAAAACTTTTGGTTTGGACCCCGTTCTGTGAGCGCAAGGACTACCAGTCCATTCACTTATATTAATACTCACTGAGTCTTGTGAATTTTAGGCCGATTTGATACATTTGGGCGCTAAGTACACGCCGTGTATGCGAAGGGATGAGAAGGTCTACAAACTAATAGAAGGCGAGAGGAGTTACGAGAAGACCACCGGTTGTTGCATCAGAAACGACGGCTCGGGTTGTGTCCAAACGCACACTAATAAATGTTCAGTAAGTGAATCAATTGAATCAATATTAGATGTAAAGTATTGTTATTATCATCGAATTGAATTGTTTTATGCAATTGTTTTGTAGCCATTGCTCTCATCGTTCACCAAATGGGAAAGAGGCGGTTCCGACAGTATGGGCAGGAATTCGGGTCCAGTCTGTGGACAAGACCCTCGCTTTTGCGAACAGCCGGCGTCTATTGAGCCGTACGAGTGGGCCGACGATATCACTAAGTGGCCGGTTTGTACACTACATATATATATCGGTATAAGTGTGATATTGATTGTGATGTGAATTTGCAATTTTCTAATTAAAGATTTGTCGCAAAACGTCGACCAAAGCTGCTATTTTTGAGCCACACATGAGGTGTGAACTCATAGCCCGTCCGTGTTGTCTGGGCATCAATGGTATAGTGAATAGATTTAATTTATCTACGGTTTTAACAGAATATACATATAATTCTTGACTGTTTAGGCGAGTGTCACATAACGACGCGAGAGTTTTGCGATTTCATTAAAGGCTTCTTTCACGAAGAGGCGACCCTTTGCTCACAAGTCAGTCATTTCTTAACATTTATTGTCTTATAATACCGATTCAAACGTCAATATCCGTAACACAGGTGTCGTGTATGGGAGACGTGTGCGGAATGATTCCGTTCTACTCGGACGACAGTCCCGACCAAATCTACCGGATATTCACTCCGATCTTCCTTCACGCGGGTTTGGGTCATATCCTCATTACAGCGCTCTTCCAGTTCTTCATTATGAAAGAGATCGAGAAAATGACGGGTTGGGCGCGAATGGCCGCCATTTACTTAGTCTCGGGTATTACGGGGTATTTAGCGAGTGCTGTGTTCCTACCATTCCGTCCAGAGGTATGGTAACTAAAACCCGAATAGTTAACATTTGATGTAATAATACTGAAACTCGTGGAAACAGGTCGGGCCGGCTGGCAGTCTATACGGAGTGATGGCTTACTTTTTCGTTGAGTTGAAGTATATGTGGAAATTCATGGAGAATCCATACCTAGTATTAATGAAACAGATAGCGGTGGCAACCGTGCTATTAATGTTAGGATTCCTGCCATGGATTGATAACTACGCTCACGGCAAGTGTTATGTTTTATTATTAAAATAATATATTTATTAACAAATGAATACTATTTCTATTAGTTACGGGATTTATAATCGGACTCTTATTGTCATTCGCATTGATCCCGAGTACTATCACCGCTGAGAACAGAACCCGAAAAATATTGATAAAAACCGGTTGTTTTGCGATCGTTGTGTTCATTATAATCACATTATTAGTGCTGTTATACAAAGTTCCCATTTATGACATCAAAGTATTTAAATACTTTAATTGCATTCCGTTTACTGATCAGTGGTGTGCCAGTCATGACATTCAAGTCAACAGAATCGACATCTTGTAATCAAATCAAACGCAAGCTTTTGTAGCTTTACATCAATTGTTTTGTAATATTTTCCATATTTTCTATTATAAGTTATTATTAGTTGCAAAACAAGTGCATTAATTGATAGAAATCTATAAATCCTACATACGTTTACGGTAGTCATACAAGTAGCCATTTATTATAGTATTCCCTCCATTTACCTGATAATGCCATAGATTTTATTGTTAATTCATTAAATTATTACCATACAATTTTCTTATTTAATCAAATAAACTAAACACAAACTTAATCTTATAAGATATTTTATTAGTTTTTATAATAATCAAACAAATTCTCATATTTTACGTAATACCATATTACAAACGATTATGTGAGGCATTTGTTGAACCAATTTTATTGTATAAATAATTATAATATTGTTTTTATTTCTAAAGTCTTCTAACAAATTATAATAAAAAGTATTTCAATTGAAAGCATATTAAGAATTAAACTGTAAATATATTACAAAAATAAATTAAAACCGGATTAAGTTATAATAAGAATCGATTGCAAACACCAAACATTAAAATATCAGTCTTTGAGACAATTACTAAAAATATTGACTTTAGGCTTATCTGCGTTTAGTTCCACCAAATCCTGTAGTAGTGGTCGTGGAACCACTGGAAGAGCTCCCGGAGCTGAAACCCCTGGGCGTCGACGTATAAGGCCTCGAATGTCTGTCAAAGTAGGAGCTCTGGTCCCTATAATTGGCATTATTTCTGGAGCCAAACAAATAGCCGAGAGCTCCGCCGGCCAGGGCTCCCGTGAACCACCCGTTCCCACCGGCATTGGCGTTGGCGTACCTCGGGTTCTGTCGCTCGTACGTAAAGCCCGAAAAGCCGGCCGAACCGGTCGACGAACCACCGCAACCGCCACCGTAACCACTGGACCCGTCGTTGCCATCGAAGTGATCCGACCGAAAGCCGGGCGGCGGCGGACCCCCAGCGGCCCTACGCTGTCGGTCGCCATCGGGAGTGTTGGTCCGAAGACACGTGTAGTATATAATGAATATAATTATGCCGACAGTTATCACGAATCCAAACGAGAAGCCAGTGGAGGGTCTGCTCTTGAGATGGCTGTACACGTGATCGCTGGTCCACGACTGCTGGCTCTTGCGGTCGTCGCCATCGATGGTGTACTCGAGTCCGCACGAGCCGACCAACACGTAGTCGTCGTTGGGGTAGTCGTAGCCCTCGCAGAGCACGTCCAGTGCCCCGAACTTGTAGTTGGCGTCGATCTGTGTCTTGCACTCCCACTGGATGTCTGTGCCGTCGGAGCCGCGGTTATAGCACTGGACGGTCTGGCCTTTGATGGCATCGCAGTGTCCGCCGACACACTTCAGCTGTGGTACGGGAGCCGAGCGGCGGCCCGTTGTCCACACGCCGGGTCGCAGTGTCAGCACCTGGAGGTCCTTCAGTTTGATCCGATCCTTCTTGGCGTCGACCGAAGCCGCGACCAAAACGATGGCCACAAACGCGAGACAAATGGACACAGACTTCATGTTTGAGAAAACACTTGAGAAGCGATTGAGTGATAAAAATGTGATGAAATGACAATTGGTTTGCAGTTTTGCGTCAGATTTCAGGCAAACAAACAAACACTCAAACAATGTCTGCAAATACGAGTCGCACTCCCATTGGTCGACGCGTTCACACCATTACGTCATTCGTAAATATTTCCCTCAAAACGTAACGCCGTATACGAGAAGCCCATTAAAAGGCAACACATGTTGTGCTCAAAGTGTGGCTCAAGTGTTGGTCCGATAATTGATCCCAAGAAGTGATCCCAAGAAGTGATCGCAAGTGTTGTGGAAGTGATGGCCAAAGACCAGGCGATGGACGACCGGTTCGCTCACGTGTCGAGTGATCCGCGCTTTCGGACGCTTCGGAAGAGCGATAAGAAAGTGAAAATTGATAAACGATTTGATCGGATGTTCACCGAAAAGAGGTTTAAACTGAAGTATTCGGTCGACAAGAGGGGGAAACAGACGAAGAGTGGCGAGGATTACAAGAATTTGTATGAAGTGTCGGCTGAGGAGGAAGTGGTCAAAGAGGGCGACGACGACGACGACGACAAGAAACCGGAAGATGACGTCGAAGTGGCGGCAAAAGTGCCAAAAAAGCCACTCTTTATGAACGCCAGAGGATTGGATTCGGACGAAGACAGCGAAGACGTGTCGAGTAGTAGTGAATCGGAGGAGAGTTCCGGCGATGAGGGCGAAGAGATTGACCACAAGTGGAACGAATGGGACAAAGATGTGCCGCAAACGGAGGCGGCGACCAAACGACTGGCCATTTGTAACATCGATTGGGAGCGCATTAACGCCACGGATCTGTTTGTTTTGATCAATTCGTTCAAACCGTCCGGCGGTTCAGTGCTATCCGTGAAGATATATCCATCGGAACTGGGATTACAGCGCATGAAAGCGGAGGCCGAGAGCGGACCGATTCAGTTCATCAAAGCCGCCAAACGTGACAAACGGGACGCCAATGATAGCGCTGACGACACGGATGACGACGAGTTGGACGAAGACGTGAAGGACTCGCGTATTACCGAACAGTTGAGACAATACGAGATGACACGACTGCAGTACTTCTATGCGGTGGTCGAGTGTGACAGTGAGGCCACGGCTGACGTCTTGTACGGCGAACTCGACGGCTTCGAGTACGAGAGCAGTTCGTCGACACTGGACCTCAGGTTCATTCCCGAAGACATGACTTTCGACGCGGAACTGACGCCCAAATCGGAGTGCCATTCGATGCCCGACTTGAGTGCATACAAAGCGCCGCAATTCGTGAACAGCGCTCTTCAACAGAGCAAAGTCCGCATGACTTGGGACGAGACGGACCCCAAGCGCCGGCATGTCTTCGAGAAGGCATTCAAGGAGGAGGACGACGACGACCTGAAGGCATATTTGGCCACTTCTTCCGAAGAGGAGGACGACGGGGAAGCGGTTCAGACGCCCGACTTTGCGGACGATCCCACTCTCGGAACCAAAGATAAGATAAATAAATACAAAGAGTTATTGAGTTCTTTGAGTGAACCGAAGGAGAGTAAGAGCGATGAGAAAGACATGGAAATGGAGATCTCGTGGGAACCGAACCTCAAGGATGTGGTCGAAGACATAGTCGAGAAAAAGGAGAAACAAAGAGACAGTTCTTTGTTTTACCAGACTTTGAGTAATATTAAAGAAAAACGGAAACAAAAGTCTAAACAATTAGCAGAAGAAGAAAAAGAAGAAGAAGAAGACGACGAAGAATTAGATTCCGAGGAATCGAGTGATGAAAAGATTACCACAAAAACCAAACGTAAACCTAAACACAAGAAAAATGATAAAAAGAATGAGAAATTAGATCCAGAGTTAGAGCTCTTGCTTATGGACTCCGACGAGAATTCCGATAAAAAGCACTTTAATTATAAAAATATTGTCGAAAATCAAACAAATGATAAGAAAAGAAAACACGAAACGACAGACTCTTTCAAAGTAAGTCCAATCCGTTTGAAACTCTTTGAATCACTAATTGTTTTGTTTCTGTGGAACAGTTCAACGCCGAAGACCCACGTTTTGGAGCCGTTTATACGTCACATCACTATAACGTCGATCCCTCTGACCCTCACTTCAAACGAACCGAAGCTTTCGATGAGATAATGAGTCACTCGAAGAAGTCCAGGAAATCGGACGAAACTCAAACCAATAGCAAAACAAACGCCGATAACAACGACTCGTCGAAGAGCTCGTTGACACAACTCGTGAGGACCGTTAAGAATAAGACTCAACTTATAAACAATAAGAAACACAAGAAATCGCAAATAAAACAAAACAAATTCAAAAGTTAATCACAATTTACTTAACAATTTGTTCACTAAATGCTATCTTAATCATCATTTTACCTAAATTTCAAACAATAAACTAAAATTATTTTAAATCATTAATATCTAAAAGTCTTTGAGTGAGAAGTGTTTGGGTGAAGAGCCTCACGAGTCGTTGCCATTGCTCTCCTTCGCCTTCTTCTCCGCCTGTCTTCTCTCGAAAATGAGTCGATGTTTTTGTTTCATAAAAGCGTCGATAACTGTGGTGAAGGGCCCGATATCGCCGTCTAATCAATAGATTCAAAGAGGCATTAGATTCTGGTTCACGATTAGACTCAAACACACAACGCGTGCATACATTTGATGAAGAAGTTGAGGTCAGCCTCTTTGAGGTCCTCCTTCTCCTTGAGACACAACTGCTGGTGATTGTAGTACTCGTTGACATTGCGCTGGTAGTAGACGCAGGTGAAGAAGCGGTGTCTTATGATGTTCACGATCTCGGAGTCCACTTTCCTGTGGGTGACCATCACATGCACACCAATGAGTGAATGGATATGAGTGATGGTGGAAGTGATTGGTGGGTGACATACCTGTCTCTGTTGTACTGTTGGTTGGCCTCATATATGCACGCCTGGTCATCGGTGTAGCACTGGTCGATGGTCGGCACCCGACGGAACTTCTGGTGATAGTAGGGATAACTGGGGCCGCGATACTTGTCCACCACATTGTCTGCAAAGAGTTAAGGCATATATAGTGAGTGCAATCATTGGTGAGACACACGTGTGGTGTGTGTACCCGACGGAACTTCTGGTGATAGTAGGGATAACTGGGGCCGCGATACTTGTCCACCACATTGTCTGCAAAGAGTTAAGGCATATATAGTGAGTGCAATCATTGGTGAGACACACGTGTGGTGTGTGTTGTGTCCGTACGTCTGATCCATTCGACGGGACCGTCGATGACGGATGTGAGGACTCTCATGGCCTTCACGATCGGACTCTGGGTCTGGTCCTCAAGAGTAGGCCATTCAAACATCTCATTCATCCGCACCGGTTCTCCGGTCGCGTGGTTAACGTTGTCCACCTTGTCTTTAGGGGCCATCTCTGCGCCAGAAGTGGTCGCTATTGTCTGCGTCCGAGAGATGTCTTCAATGAGAGCCTAAGATAACGGATAAGACACCAAACATATGACAAAAATATGATTTTTGTTATGAAACCCAAAACACTGTCCAATAAAAATGGATCGCGTGTAGAGGTGTTCACAGTATTCTGTATCCATGAATAAGTTGACCGAATCCTGTACTGTATTACTGTATAATCGGTTTCTTATGTTATATA
>CAJPVJ010001889.1:0-14688 GCA_905397405.1 Oppiella nova
AAATATCTAAATTTATATACAATATTATATAAGATTTATAGATTCCTGATTCTAAATGCTAGTCTAATGTAGTTTTAAAATAACTAGATAATCTAACTTATCAAAATTATTTTAAAGTTATTGTATTTAAGATTATTAAATACAATAATTTATTTGAGGTACACTTACGAATTAAGATTAATTTTTTTAAATAAAAGCATTTACAAACATAAATTTCAAAACTAAAACTACTTTATTATCAATAAGTATTTGACATAAGAGTTCAGAGATTTGATTACAAATTTGTTTGCAAAACGTAAAGCGATTTAAAAAATTATACAAAATTATAACATAAAATTAAATATAATTAAAGGGTTTTGGGATTTAGTTGAGTGTTTTTTGTTGCATAAATTTATAGTAATGTTGAACACAGAAAAGTAAAAGTTGGGAGTTTATAGTGAATGCAATGTCAGTTGTTTAGCCGTAAAATCCTCGCCCATAACCTCCATATCCTCGTCCGTAACCACCGTACCCTCGGCCATAACCGCCATAACCCCGTCCATAGCCACCATACCCTCTGCCATACCCGCCATAACCTCCTCGTCCGTAACCTCCATATCCTCCACGGCCTGTTACGATGGCACAGGTATTCATTAATATTTTAATTTAATAATTTTAATATTCATAAATTAAAAGTTTGTGACAGATATTTTTAATTATTAAATTATTAAACCATAAAAGTGTACAATGTAAATTTAGAAACTAGGCTTAATTAGATAAATTTTAAACTAATTCTTAAAATGTTAGAAACTTTTGAATTAATGATAAATATATTTTTTACTATTCAAATCACTCAAGATCTTAAAATATTTTTTACAAACAAAATTAAAAATAAAAGTGAAAACTTTTAATCAAATATGAAAGCAAATGATAACATACCGTAGAACTGAGCGCTAGCCAGGGGTAGGGCCACCAACGCCAGTACCATAAGTACGGCCAACACAGCGATCACTTGTTTGTTCATTTTGTTTGCGGAGGTATTGATAAAAGTTTTTCAAATAGTTTTCAAAAATTGTATATAAGATTAAAAGCCGTGTCGAGCGAGGCTTTTATATACAACACTGGTATCCTATAACTATGGCATTGACAGGATGTACACCGTATGTATGATGTATGACAAGCAGCACCGAATAGCACTGGTAGGTCTGCTTCTGTGGATACAGTCTCTTACTGTCTAACTCTGAGTCCTCTTTGTTATAATAATATTATATATAAACCTGAATTTATTACAGCATTTGATTGAATAGAAGGTCGTATTCCTAACTAATATAACATTTCTCTGTAATTTTCTCATAACTTATACTTTTCTTTATGTATATTCTGTATAATTGATCACTGATTAGTGTGCTATAGATATTCATGCATAATACCAGGGACAGTTCACTAAATTATTCTAACTATTTAGGCATTAGTATAATTAATGAGCTTTTAATGAATATAATGGGGTTTTACTGTATTAATGAAACATTTAGAAAAACCAAATATTAATTCACAGGAATTTTGTTTTCAATACTTTTGTTGAATAGACTTTTCCAACAAAAAACGGTGAATCCATTGACTGCCGACGCTTTCCCTTCGTTTGAGTACATATTGCATGTCTCACATCCTTTTCCCAGAAATCTTAATCCTCTCCCATATTGTAATGTAAAGTCAATGCGCTCTACACTATATCCTCACTTTAATTATAAATATTATAATTTAAACATTTAATTATTAACAATAAAATTTCTTTTTATATTTTGTGAAATAATTTATATGATATATGATATTTATGAATTCATTTATTGATTTAACATATACATAATAGACTACTGTAATAATTATCATATATACCACAGAATAAAGTATTGATAAGATACTATACGGTACTATAGTTATTGTTTAAATAATATTATATATTGTCAATAACAATATCATAATTAATTATTATTACATTTTATTAATGACATATTCTTGCCAATAATATGGTTAAATGAATTTATTAAATATGATAGCAACCTTAGTAACTATTATAATAAATTGTTAAGTTATAACATTTTGAATCAGCATTTGTTACATTTAATGTAATAATTAGTGAATTACTATGTAAAAATATTCAAACGGAACTCTTATGGTCATTAAAACACATTTATTACTAATTTTATGTTTATATATCAAATGAATTGTGATAAATATTTATTCAGCTCCTATTAGATCCTATCACAGGATTGCAACTTATTTTTAACATTATAAATATTCACTAAATTTGAAAGCAATAACAACAACATAACAAAGAATTTACAGCAAAATAATTGAAAAATATTTGTCTAAAATAACAAGTTATTCCACATTTCAATGTATGTAATGTGATTTTTATGGGGGAAAGTGAATTTGCTTTATATCTCAACAAATATTTTGTAGCCTTTGGGAGACAAGCAGTCGCTTATTATTTTTGTTACCCAATTAATACCTAAATAAATGATTTGAAATATTAATTAGTTGTCTATTTTAGACATTGATATTCCCAGAGTATCACATGTCAATCACTCGTAAATTATAAAAGTTTTCAAGAACTTTCTGATAGCGTATATGTATTTAAGTTTTTAAAATTTCGCAACTAGTAATAGTAATAGATAATAAACAAAGTCATTTAATATAATATCTTATACAAAGTATTCAAGCAAGTAAGTTTTAAATTATGGGATTTCTAGCGTAATTTCCAACATGTAATAAAAACTATTTTAAGCAACTTTTTCATGTGAATTGTATATAACTGAGTAAATAAAAAGTATTTCAATAGAATTGAGAGTTAAAAATACAAAAAAATTGTTTTCAAAACAGTGTTATTATATTAGATAAGAATAATCTATCATTTGAAAAGGTAATTTTTATTTCGCATTTTAAACTTATTATAAAAATACACTGAACTTGAAATCAATATTTGCTTTACAAAACGCAACAAAAAATAATTTAATACAAAAAATAATAAATATTTTTTATGCATTTAAATACAACTTTATTATGAAGGCTCCGGTAGGTTAGTCAAACGCTTGGCGTACAAAGTAATACATAAGTTGAAGGCTTTCTATGTGTTATCTTTTATATTATTTTTTGCTATGATTTTAATAAATAAATTGTATATTTTAAAATAAATGAATGTTTTATTTGTTGTTCATTATTATAATTAATAAAATGACAATTATGGACAGTGACTTTGAATAATACATACAAACAATTATTACATATATTTTTGCTTCGTTGAATACATATTATGATAGATTTCTATTAAACATGACATCCGAGTCCCGAACCCATTCCTACGCTAAAGTTGTCAATCATTATATGTACACTCAGTTTGACATTAAGAGACCAATCATTTAACCAAATATTTGTTGAGGTCTTTGATAGAGATATAATAATTGTATTAAAGTCACACTATACAATTTTATTACTAGTTTAAATATACTATACCTAAACGGTCGAAATCTATTAGATCCCAGGCCAGGGAAACGTCGCCGTATTGGTGATAGAAATCCCTTAACCGGCTTAACTGGGTTATAATATCCCAGTGAACTGTTTAAAATTTATAAAAATAACATCAAGTATTTGTATTTTTTTAATGCCAAATATAATACCCATAAGGATTGTACCCCCAATACCGGGCTGACTCGACCACAATCACGTAAAATGTTAAAATAATAATACAAAGCACTTGCAGTTTCATTGGTTACAGAGAAATATTAATAAAAATAATTTTAAAAGTTATATTTTTAGAAATTTAGTATTTTGGATAAAAATTATATAAATCACGTAAAATGTTAAAATAATAATACAAAGCACTTGCAGTTTCATTGGTTACAGAGAAATATTAATAAAAATAATTTTAAAAGTTATATTTTTAGAAATTTAGTATTTTGGATAAAAATTATATAACAGAATGTGTAATATATGTAATATTGAGTAGGTATTTGAAACAACTGAAATATACTGTCCACTAAACTAACCTGTCCGACCATTATATAGTTTCTAAGTAAAGACTATCAGCACTTAAGATCACATTAATATCGTGTTTGGCTTTACTCTGCAATTACTCAAAGACCTAAACCAACACTTCATTCATGATTTTAGACTCAAAAGCATCACAACATTTGAAGTGACTTTCAATTAAAATAAATATTTTTAATGTGTTATCTCAAATATTTAAAGTAAAATAATTGACCACATCATAGCAGTTCCCGACCAGTTTTGGCCATTGATTAGGACTATTGACAAATAGGAACTCCATTTGAATATATTTAAGTTTTTATTTAAGCTCTCTCTCTCTCTCTCTCTCTCTCTCTCTCTCTCGAGATTTTTACGAATATAATAAATATTTTATAATGTAATTAATTACATATCAAGCATGCAATCAATTAATTGTAAACAAAAATTCATTTAAACATAAAAATGTTATATTTATTGTGCAAAATCATTTCAACAAAGTACCGGAACATGTAGTCTATGGAAAATACTATGACATAAATTTAATGGTAATCTACTTATCATTGAGTTTTCAGAAGACAACAAAAAAGTTTTTTCAATAATTTTTCTTATCACAAGTTTGTAAACCAGAAAAATTTATTATAAAAAGGACTTCCTTTGACATCAAAATTATTTAGATAGAAATTAGTGACATATTGACAAAACAATTATTCATTTGAAATAAAATAAAATACAGAATAATTACAATATAAAAATTAAGGTATACAATATAACAATACAATAAAGTTACAATTTTATTAATTAAAAACTTATATAAAAATTTTAATATTAAAAAATTAACACATAAAATAATATTTATTTATAACAAAATAATTTTAAACTAAATCAGCAAGCTTAATATTAGCAACCAAATGTCCACCATCAGCAACAAAAATAGTACCAGTAATAAACTGAGCTTGATTACTAGCTAAAAATGCCACCGCACTGGCAATGTCTAAACCCTCACCACATTTGCCCGCGGGATATAAGCCCCCGATTCGTACCCAATTGGAGGCGTCCCTCTCACTAGTGAGCGAGAAGTTTGTTTGTGTGAAGTTTGAACGCACGGCACCGGGACTATAGATTCAGATTAGATTATATTTAAAGTCATTTCAATTGAATTACAAACTAATTTGTGATATAACTTGACTGAATTGACCCGAATATGTTTGGGACCCAACTCTGCGGCCATACATTTGGTGAACATATCCAGCGCTGTCTTTGACATACAATAGGGTGCCATACTGTGCCCCTACAAGAAGTATTACAGATAATAAATATAAACACAGGTATTAATTTTATAATTTATAGAAAAATAGATTAATATTTTAATAAATGTCTTACAGCTTGAATGCTAGCAATACTCGAGATATTAATAATATTTCCTTTGGTTTTCTCTAAATGTTTGACTGATATATGAGTCAAATATACCACAGAATTCACATTTGTTTCTAAAACTGATTTATACTTTTGAATAAAATCTGAATCAGTTATTTCAGCCCTAATAGCAAAGCCGACGTTATTGACGAGAATATCTAATTTGCCGAAAGTCTTGATAGTTGTGTCCAGAAGTCTGTTGAGATCTTCTTCTTTGTTAACGTCTGACACGACTTCCAGAGGTTTGAGACGTTTTGGTGACACATCTGAACACTGTTTCGATATTTTGGACACATTCTCGGCATTACGTCCAGTGATCACAACATTGGCTCCACTTTTGGCCAGAAGTACAGCAGTGGCCGCACCGATACCTGAACTCGAGCCTGTGATTAGGGCTACCTTTCCCGTGAAGTCATATGAAACAGACATTATATAAAAATTCTACTTTTAAAACAATTCTACTTTTTATAGAATACTTTTAATATTAATTATTACATTATTGTATTGTTTATTATTTGATTAATTTATTAATAATAAAAATAGTTCAAAAATTACAAGATATTTATAGGATCTGAACACTTATATTATCAGTTAATGTGAGTGCGTTAGAGTGCAAAACAATGTTTTATTTAATTTTATTTGATATATAAATGAGATACAGTATTTGATTAAGTACTGTAGTGGATACACTTGCATACAATGTATATTATAATAAAATGATCAACAGTAGTATTTGGGTTCATTAAAATGAATCACTACAGTATAGCTTATTCGCTGATATTAGCGGCTATATGTCCACCATCGGCCAACAGAATTAAGCCTGTTATAAAGCTAGCCTCATCACTTGCTAAATAGGCCACTGCATTAGCAATGTCCATACTTTCACCACACCGGCCAACCGGGTATTTTGTGCCAATACTGTATAACATTGCCATTAATTATTCATCAGCTAAGCTTAAATCTTTAAAAAATTCTGTGCGAACAACACCGGGACTGCAATCATATAATCATTATTAGTATAATTTATAACAATATTTATATTTCTATTAAAATGATTGCATACTTCACTGAATTGACCCGAATATGTTTGGGACCCAACTCTGCGGCCATACGGTGAACATATTCAGGGCTGACTTTGACATACAATAGGCTGAATAGGGACCAATCATATTTAATATATAATTTAATCATTCATTTATTGTTATTTTAGACAAAAAGTTCTTATATACTGTACTTTGTATAGAGTTTGTATTATGAGGTTTTTCATTTTAAAATTAATTTAAGCACATTCATTACTCTATTTTAAAAATAAAATGTTGATATGTTATAAATTATAAAAAACAAATAAATAACAACATTAGACATTCACTTCATTATAACATAATTCTTACTGATTGTATGGCAGCAACACTCGAGATGTTAATTATATTTCCTTTAGTTGTCTCCAAATATTCAACTGATTTATGAGTTAAACTGACCACAGAATTCACGTTTGTTTGAAAGATTCCTTCAAACTTTTGCATGTAATCTGATTCAGTTATTTTGGTCGCATTTCCAAATCCGGCGTTATTGACGAGAATATCTAATTTGCCGAAAGTCTTGATAGTTGTGTCCAGAAGTCTGTTGAGATCTTCTTCTTTGTTAACGTCTGCCACGACTTCCAGAGGTTTGAGACGTTTTGGTGACACATTTGAACACTGTTTCGATACTTTGGACACATTCTCGGCATTACGTCCAGTGATCACAACATTGGCTCCACTTTTGGCCAGAAGTACAGCAGTGGCCGCACCGATGCCTGAACTCGAGCCCGTGATTAGGAGGGGAATTGCGATCATATTTGACATCATTGATCACATCGTAGTGTAAATAATTGACAGTTTGGTCTATGATTTGATACACGAATACTAATAGTAGTATGAATTTAACGTGTTTCTTGTTAAAAATAATTCTACCATGCTTCATATGTTGAACAAAGTGATTTATGCACAAGTAATTTCTGATATGTAAAAAGTAGACAATCATTGCATTTGATTTTATGCAAATTAAAAATTGTCTTAAACAACTTTTTATTTTGAGTATTTTTTACTTGCTTTGTAAAGTGAAAATATGATATAAAATATGAAATATTGTACACGTATAATCATTTTATTCAGTTTATATAATTGCATTTATAGTATAATATTATTTAAATATATGGTGAGTATTCATAATATTATTTTTGTGCCTTATTTTGGTAGATATCTGTATCAGACACTTTTATTATATAACAGTGGAGCATTTCTAATTTATAAATATATTTATATTTAAAATATATTATATTCCATGTACTTAAGGTACACGACACTGTTTATTAAAATGTATTATTTATTAAATAACTACTGTAGTTATATAAAATAACCAATACAGTACTAATATATAGTTCACATACATTGATTGTATTGTAATCACTTTTATTCATAATAGTGTAAGAGTTTGTAAGTAATTGTTACTGAATTATAATTACTGAATTAAAAATAGTGATTATATTATTTAGAGATTTATATTTATTGTTTTTTATTTAACTTTATTATAAAATCTACAGAAATCTGTTATTTAAAGATGGGTATTAAATAATAATAATTAATAATAGAATAAGAAAAATAAATTTTTAAAAATTATAGCAATCATGAAATGTATTTGAATGCTAATTTAATATTTTATAATCATAAAATTATCTGAAATAGCAAATGGTTACTGTATCTAATGAATCATTAGAATTAATTAATTTTGTTTTTAAAATACTGGTATTAATTAATTAAGAAAATTACTATTGCTTGGTCACTAACTATCTAATACTTGAATACAGGTATGTTTAATTTTAAAATACGTAACATGCATTAATTAGAGTTCAATATTAGCATTAGCGGCAATGTGTCCGCCATCGATCACGAATATAGTACCAGTCACAAACTCAGCTTGATCACTGGCCAGGAATGCAATAGCATTGGCAATATCCAAACCCTCACCAGCCCGTCCAACCGGATATGTAGCACAAAATTTATCCCACATAGCAGTCTCCTGGTCTTTATTTAAACCAAAGTTAGCCTGGCCATAATTGGTACGTACTCCACCCGGACTAGAATTAACGTAAACAGAGTTTGTTATAAAATATTGCTTATAGTAATGAAAATAAATGTTTTAATAAAACGTGTAATACTTGACTGAATTAACTCTAATCCCTTTGACCCCCAACTCTGCGGCCATACATTTGGTGAACATATCGAGCGCCGCCTTTGACATACAGTATGACGTGAAGAGTTTGCCCTGTTTTGGAGATTCAAATTGTTTATTAATATGAGCAAGTCAAATTATAAGGCTTGAAATTTAAGTTTACGGCATCAAATAATACCGTATTATTGATTTTTTTTATAAAAATTGTTTTAATATTATCTAATATTAGGAACAATTATTGATGTTATGCTTACAGTTATTATACTCGCAATACTCGAGATGTTAATTATATTTCCCTTTGATTTCTCCAAATATGGGACAGAAATGTATGTCAAATATACGACAGAATTCACGTTTGTATTGATAACCCATTTGTGATTTTTGATGAAATTCTCGTCAGTTATAGCGACCAAAGAGCCGGCGCCGGCATTGTTCACCAGAATATCTAATTTGCCGAAAGTCTTGATAGTTGTGTCCAAAAGTCTCTGAAGATCTTCCTCTTTGGTAACGTCTGCCACGACTTCCAGAGGTTTGAGACGTTTTGGTGACACATCTGAACACTGTTTCGATACTTTGGAGTGTAAGAGCCGTAATGCAGGTCACTAGTGTTGTAACCGAGGTGAAAACCGGTCTTCATGTCGTCACCGGCGTGGCTACGGACTTGACGAGCCCGTGATTAGGGCTACCTTTCCCGTGAAGTCATATGAAACAGACATTATTAAGTAAAATTTTTTAAGAAAAACGGATATAAAGTATAATCATTTACTTTAATTTCAATATTAATAAAGATTTAAACATATGGTGATATTTATATTAAAACTACATTTAAAGTTAAATTTGATTAAAAGTACGATATAAACTTTTAATAAAGTTAAGTTATTTATTATAACGCGCTGAACATCTCATTTAAATTTAGTCATTATTGAACACATTTTTCAATATCTATTACCATCTCTTAAGCCCTGATGAAGATCTCAATGATGATCGAAAACGTTGGGCTGATCTCTTATTTTTGATACATTTTCACTCATTAATAAAATAAGTTATTCAAAACAATCTCTTAAGTAATTACATTATTATCTATGAATATTAATAAGATCTCATATAAATTTAATTTGAGATAAATTAAATAATATATAATGTGTTAAATATATTTTATAAAAGATCAACACATTAACAGTTATTTTTATTATTTTTATTCATTTTTATCAATGATTACTAGATTGAAATTTTAGTTATTTGTTTTAAATTTTATGATATATACTCTGTAGTGTAAAATCAAATAATTACATTATTATATTATTAGATTTAATAACACTTTAAATTCTTGTTAAGCAAATAATTACTATAAGACTATAAATTTTAATTTAAGACAAATAGGAATCAAATAATTAATCTGAACCTAAATTAATATTGGCGGCTAAGTGGCCCCCATCGGCTACCAATATTGTGCCTGTTATAAAGCTAGCCTGGTCACTGGCTAAATACAACACTGCATTGGCAATGTCAACACCTTGACCACACCGGCCAACCGGGTATTTTGCGCCCCTACTGTCCCACATTCCGCTTAATTGCTCATTAGTTATGTTGAAATTCCTGACTATGTTTGTGCGAACAGCACCGGGACTGCAAAACACATTACAATTACTAGTAATTTATGTGATTTTTATCAAAATGATTGCATACTTGACTGAATTGACCCGAATTCCTTTGACACCCAATTCTGCGGCCATACATTGGGTAAACATATCCAGCGCTGCTTTTGACATGTGATAGGCTGATGAGTTTTTACCCTGGTTCAATAGTTTTTAAATAATTAATTTACAACAGTTAATTATTAATAATTATTTTTGAATATGTTGATTACCGGTACATAAGAATAACATATTATAATAGGCTATTAATAATAGCCTACTATTATTAATAGCCTATTATTAATAGCAATACAAATAAATACAGTATAACATAAATATAAACTATAGTCTAACTAGACTAAAAAACACAACATAATAATACATTTAACATTTGTGATAATGACTTACAGATCGTAATCCGGCTATACTCGAGATGTTAATTATATTTCCCTTTGATTTCTCCAAATATTCAATCGATTTATGAGTTAAATATAACACAGAGTTTAGGTTTGTATTCAATATTGCTTTGCATTTATCAATATAATCGGGTTCACAAATACCACTTCTTTGTAAAAAACCCGCGTTATTGACGAGAAAATCTAATTTGCCGAAAGTCTTGATAGTTGTGTCGAGAAGTCTCTGAAGATCTTCCTCTTTGGTAACGTCTGCCACGACTTCCAGAGGTTTGAGACGTTTTGGTGACACATCTGAACACTGTTTCGATACTTTGGACACATTCTCGGCAAACAAACCTGAATTCTGTGGTATATTTGACGCATAAATCAGTTGAATATTTGGAGAAAACTAAAGGAAATATAATTAACATCTCGAGTATCGCTGGAATGAGATCCGTAAGTCATTACTTGATTATTGTGGTCATTACATTATGTAATACGGTACAAATATAACAAATATATTTGTGGTAGATATAATTAATTTTAAAATAAATGTTAATTAATTTTAATAATATATCCCAGGCCAAAAACATGTCAGTGTATTCAATGTCAAAGTCAGCGTTGGATATGTTTGCTAAATGTATGGCCGCAGAGTTGGGTCCCAAACATATTCGGGTCAATTCAGTCAAGTATTGATTTCAAAACTATTGATGAAAACATATTTCAGAATTATTTATTATAATTATATTTATAAATACTTGTCTGTAGTCCCGGCGCCGTTCGTACAAACATTGCCAGGGATTCGCCAGATAGCCTACTTCACTACTTGGTTTACACCCTGAGCAAACCGTGGTTTATAGGCCAGCCCTCTCAACCACTCCCTCATCTGTAACGGTTACGGCACCGTATGGACCGGTCACTGGTACGATCATTTGTCACTGGTGCTTTATTGGTGGCCGATGGCGGACACTTAGTCGCCAACGTTGGGATGGGAATGGAGTAATGGTTGTCATAATTGAGTGCCTCATTAAACCATTACTTCAAAAATAAAAATATGTATTTGTACGATTGCAAATTTGTTAATAAAATTCAAACAATAAACAATCATTTATTATCACTTCGTGATTAGTATTTTAATTTCAGTTAAAAGTCATGTTTGATAAACACAACGAAGATTTTAAAATCAAAATTATAAATTACCTACAATATGGTAATTGAATAATCTTTAAAAATATAATATAATTTATCATTTATAACTTTATACTTTTCAGGATAATAATTGTTTATAATTAATAAAAAGATATTACTAAATTGTTTACTTCGGTACAGTTCAATCTAATAAATACAGTAAGTTAATAACTGTAATTACAGTAGAAATTATTTCTAATGAGTACTCAAATAATAAATTCAGTGTTGAGAACAGTTCAGTGCATAATGTAGTTGTATTTATCCAGTGTAATTATAAATTTTACTGTACGACACTTACAGATTTACATCTTATACAGCTATTTAATCTAATGGTTGTTTTATATAAAAGTAAGTTATACTTATAACAATTATACATTTAAAAGTAAACAGTACCTGCCAAGTGCATTGATTATGTCACTTTATTAGCTTAACAGTGGTAAAACCATAAATCTAAGTTATTTGTACCCATAATGCATAGGACTTTATGTGGAGATAATACTTTAATTATTATATTTATTATATTATTTTTATTTCAATCATTTTATAAATAAATAGCATTCAATTAAGCAAAATAATTTATTTTAAAATAGCAGTTAAAAATAATTTCATACTCTTAGGTATTTAAAAAATTTGAATAGTGAAAATGTCTATAATATATGACTTCACGGGAAAGGTAGCCCTAATCACGGGCTCGAGTTCAGGCATCGGTGCGGCCACTGCTGTACTTCTGGCCAAAAGTGGAGCCAATGTTGTGATCACTGGACGTAATGCCGAGAATGTGTCCAAAGTATCGAAACAGTGTTCAGATGTNTAATCACGGGCTCGAGTTCAGGCATCGGTGCGGCCACTGCTGTACTTCTGGCCAAAAGTGGAGCCAATGTTGTGATCACTGGACGTAATGCCGAGAATGTGTCCAAAGTATCGAAACAGTGTTCAGATGTGTCACCAAAACGTCTCAAACCTCTGGAAGTCGTGGCAGACGTTAATAAAGAAGAAGATCTCAACAGACTTCTGGACACAACTATCAAGACTTTCGGCAAATTAGATATACTCGTCAATAATGCCGGGATTGGAGCAGGCACAAAAATAACTGAATCGGATTACATCCAAAAGTTTGAAAAAATCTTTCAAACAAATGTGAATTCTGTGGTATATTTGACATACATTTCAGTCCCATGAAACCTCTTTTGATTTCCTTTATAGTAATTATAGAGCTCATAACGACCTTAATATAGACATTAAATCAAAATAAAATAATTTAAAGATTATAATGATTTACGGAGTAATTGTCGTGATCTATAATATTTAAATGTCAGGGTAAAAACACGTCAGCCTACTACATGTCAAAAGCAGCGCTGGACATGTTTACCAAATGTATGGCCGCAGAATTGGGTACTAAACTTATTCGTGTCAATTCAGTCAAGTATGAATTGATTTTAATATATACTATATTACTGATACCATATTCAATTTACTATTTAATAGTATGCAAATTATAACATTAATATCAGTACTACAAGGAAATTGAAAATATATTTATATTTGTTGTGTTTGTAGTCCCGGAGCTGTTCGCACAAACATTGCCAGGGATTCCGATCTCCCGAATGAATCACTGGAAAGAATGTTCAAAAATTTGGCCAAAAAATACCCGGTCGGCAGAGTTGGTGAGGGATTAGACATTGCCAATGCCGTGGCATACCTGGCCAGTGACCAGGCTAGCTTTATCACTGGGGCTTTATTGGTGGCCGATGGCGGACACATAGCCGGCAACGTTAATATGGAATTTGAATAAGAATTGTAAAAAAGTTTAAATAACTAAAATTTTTTTAATTAAAATTAAAATACTACTATTTATATTTTAAAAGCTTTATTAATCATTAAAAATTAATAATTTGTAATCAAGATTTGCTTAATACATTCTATAGTTGTTAAACCATTAGGTACACCTTTTGAATTTTACATCAAACAAATTATTTTAGTTCAAATGATTTCAATTGTACCTAAAAATTTATAATAAACAAAGGATGTAAGATTATTTATTAATTTCAAAAATTATTATGTTAAAATGTGAATAAACAACTTAACTTTGTATTAAAATGCAAGAAAATTACCAATGAAAATATTTTTATTCGTATTCTATTTATTAATCTTTATCCGAAATTATTATTTATTATTAGTAAACTAAATGTACTTAAATTATATGAATAAATTAGATTCCTGGTGTATTTATTCTCAACATACGTATATTGCAATTTTATAGACTACCTAAGGATTATAAATTGATTCAGTTTATCATTATTATTACATTTCTCAAAGATAAAGAGCAAGGTCATTCAGAAAATACACCACTTGTACATTTAATTAATATTTTAAAATTATTTAAAATTACATTAACCTGTCTTCTAATATAATTCTTGGTACAGTATATCATTTAATTATTATTCAGACATATTTATTGGGATAGGTTTTAGATGAAAATATATTTATTTTAATAAGGTATTTTATGTGTAGACAAATTTGTGATTAGTTATTATATCACTGTTTAATATAACTTTTGCACTAAAAATGTTTGTTATCAAAATGCACTCAATTTTGAAATGTGTATAAATATGATTGAATATTATAAGTAGTATTCAATTAGAAAATATT
The DNA here is from genome assembly GCA_905397405.1 of Oppiella nova. NCBI lineage: Eukaryota > Metazoa > Arthropoda > Arachnida > Sarcoptiformes > Oppiidae > Oppiella > Oppiella nova. The sequence goes on from CAJPVJ010001889.1 coordinate 14,492, forward strand.
GTGTATTAGTATATCTGTTGATTATATATCCTAATATAATTAAATAAAATTATTTTTAAATGTCAGCAAAATATGACTTCACGGGAAAGGTAGCCCTAATCACGGGCTCGAGTTCAGGCATCGGTGCGGCCACTGCTGTACTTCTGGCCAAAAGTGGAGCCAATGTTGTGATCACTGGACGTAATGCCGAGAATGTG
>CAJPVJ010001890.1:0-14673 GCA_905397405.1 Oppiella nova
TTTGAATAGCACTTTATATGTCTACATTATAGGTAAACATTTACCGGAAAAATTTGCCACACATTGAGTGCGCACTATACGGTTGAGAGCCATCCAAACTTTTAGTGCATACCGTCTATTCAAATAACGTTAAGTCATACAAAAATGACCATGTCAGCCAACTTACTGACTTTAATATAACCAACTTATCGGCCGGATTCGCACTTTTTGACCATGCATATTTATTAATGACATAATTAAGTTTATGCACATACAAATTAAACTAACATGGCCAACTTTCCGTATCGAGAAATTCCGTCTTAGATACATCATACAAGGTACAATCTTTAATTACAAATAATAAAATATATTAATTAACATGGCTAATTTACAATAATATTTTCTTATAATAAGACTTTAAACAGGCACACAAATAATTTACTATTTAAGTAAAATAATAGAGTTTATAATAAGAGTAATAGTTTTATAAACTACTAGAAATATATAAATTAGTAAAAAATTATTGATTTAACAAATACACAATAGAATTAAAAATATAATTAGTTGATTTTCAATTAGTAAAAATTATCTTGATTATTCCCAATTAGCTAATAAATTAAATAAATGTCTATGCTAATATAAAATATAATTCCAACTAAAACTTAATTATCTATACATATCATACTCTTACTCTATAAAGCAAATGTTATTAAAAAATCAATAGTAAATTATTACTTTTTAAGGTCAGTATTATAGGTAATGAATTGGCAAATACTGGTGCTTCTGGTGGTCATAATTAGTTCATCAGTCGGTGTGAGTGATAGGATGGAAGCGAACGGCATATGTTTTAATAGGGATGACTATATAATGTATACGTTTATGCGTTTGCTATATACCAGTACTGTATCAAAATATTTCGAGAGAGAGAGAGAGAGAGAGAGAGAGAGAGAGACTTAATATAAAACTGCTATTTAGCTCTTAATATAAAACTTAATATAAAACTCATCAATCATTAAGTCCTTTCCCTCTCATTATTTTTCAGATCCCTTTCCCATCCATATGCCTATCAAGTAACCATGCAAAATTACGCGTAATTTATTTTTAGCGTAAAATTACGTAATTTTACATTTTAGCGTAATTTATCAAAAATAAGCAAAATTTTTATTAAAATGACATATCACTGGAATTTACATCAGAATCTGAGTTATAATTAGTTATTATTTCAATGTCACTATCATTTCCCTGATCAGAATCATCAGAATCGGAAGAATCTGATTAGATATCATTAGATTTTGAACTATTATACAGAGATTGAACTGCAACTAATTTTTCCACACGTATATTATCAAATTGATTCCGGTCTTTTTTTAAATTCTACAACAGATGGTGTTTATTAACAAAATTACAAACAATATTATTTATTTTTTCTAGAATTGAATTTTACGTAAGATATTTTAGACTGCGTAAATTACGCGTAAAATTACGTAATTTTACGCTGTAAATTACGCAAAATTACGCGCCATGCAACCTTACTATCAAGTAATAATAACCTTAACTCTACAGTGTACAGGTATTCGTGTGGACTATTCCTATTAGAAAACATTTCAAAACAAACTTTCAATTTTTTAAATCTTAATCATTTAATAGCGATTATGCATGCTGAGCTATATTAGCTAAAATGTGAACTTTATGGTCCATTTTGTATTTAATGAATCCTACGCGATATACGGCTATACCATCGTTTAATATACCGTTTTCGAGTTATACTCGCGGTTGTTTTTGTTTGGGTCGGTATTTTATAATCACCATGCTGATAAACTGGCGAGTCCGTCCATTGGCTGCATCCCGGTGTCGGCTCCATTTCCTTTGGGGCTACGTTTGATGTTATTATTGAATTAGTTTTGCGTAAAAAGAAATCATTAATGAATTTATATTCAGTTTTCTGTGAATCCAATGAATGAATGTGTGTTTGAAATGTGGAAATCATTTCATCGGTTATACGGATATTATGTGTGAAAATGTATTTCAATTTAATTAAATATGAAAATACCAAATTTTTATCGTGGGAATCGATACAATTAATTAAACACGCGTATCGTTTACATGTATTGCATATATTTTCCGAATTTTCCCAAAAGTTATACCTAAAATACCATGATAATAATATAATAATAATATATATAAATTACCAAGCTATTTGTATGTGAAATTAATCTAGTCACACCTACCTATGAAATATGGAGCCAAATAGACACTCAATTATTTTTAGAGTATGACAATAACCTTGCTGGGTTGATTTAAAATGTTTAAGTTTAAAGTAGCATGCGCTCGCTCGTAGACATTGCGCGTACCGAGAATTGATGTTATTGGCCATCATTAAATGTTCCGGTATGTATTTATATGCATCAAGGTTTATTCTGAATAGTTTGTATAAATACTGAACACATTGTATGAGTTCTCGGAGTAATTCATACGATATGTAGAAATCTATGCAAACCATGGGATAGGAGGTCTGGTTTTCAAAAATGTTATTTTTTGCTGCAATAATATCCCTTAGAGTTTGTGAACACATTTCCGTTTGAATGAATACATGGTTATTATGTATCCATGAACTGTAATTATCAACCAAATATTTTCCACATAAATTAAATGATTTTCGGATGTCACTTAATAAATTATTCATTTCAATTGGATCATCTACAAATAGGAATATTAAATGAATATTAATGAACAATTATATAAAGATACCAGGTAGTTTTTAATTGTTAATTGATCTCCAGGAATAAATATACTGTTAATTGTAATATTAAATTCTGAGAAAAATTGAAAATTAAAACGGTACTGGGCAAATTGTACCTGGAATGTTTATTTTCCACAGCGAATTTGTATTTTGAAAACGTCTATGCTTTATACTGTAATGTGATATATCAATGGTGTTAAACTTTGCGGGATTATCGTCTAGAATCGTATTCTTTATTTTAGACATTTCTATCACATGTATATAAAATAATTATTTAATAAATTAATTTATTTATTTTGCAATTTAATAGTCATTTTAGTCAAACCGTTGTAAATATCTTCATTAGGAATGCGAATAATAATTGGTTCACTTTTAACAAATAATTTATAAAATACATCATATTTCATTTCAATAATAGTATAAAATAAATTCCAATCATCTTGGTAAATAATAGGTTTATTTGTGACAATTGTCTGTAATTGTGATAAAATGTGCGAACATTCGGGTCTTTGCCTCCAATCTGTTGAACCGTTTTGTGAATATTCATTGACAGCCATTGAAACTAATAATGATTTCATATTTTTCATCATATTTTTAATTAAGATGTTATAATTTCTTTGTAAATAAATCCTATAATTTTAAATAAGTTATTAATTATGTTTTTAAGCATATATAAAAGATGTAACATGTTACAATTAAAAACATACTTTCCGTCAATTATATCGTAAGTATTGAAACCAAAAATTTGTGAACCAATTAGAGATAGACTGTAGATATCTATCAAATGATTGTATTTATTAGTCTGGACTTCGGGTGCCATGTAGTCATCCGTTCCCACATTTTTCGTTTGTTTAACACCAGACATACGAAACGGATCGCAATTATAGACCTCTTTAGCCAAACCAAAGTCACATAACTTTATGCGTCCGTCCATTGAAATAATTAAATTTGAAATTAATTTACCACAAACATAACTAGTTTCAGTATTTTGTTGATATTGTGTTGAAATAGTATTTAATGTTATTTGCAATCGATGTGAATAGTATTCATCAAATGATTTATAAGGGGCCGGTTTGAGGTCTCTATGAATGATACCCTTGTGATGCAAATATTGCACACATTCTGTGAGTTCACGAAATATTTCATACGATATATAAAACTCTAAATTTGTCATCAATTCATTAAACAGAGATTTCTTAGTTTCCAAAACATTTGTCAAATTATCTAAACATAACTCCATTTGAAAGTAAAGACAATTGCATTCAATCCATGAATAGTAGTATTGTATCACAAACTCTGACCGAAGTTTTGCCAAACTTTGGGTTTCATTCAAAACATTTTGTTTCTCCTTTTCTGTTAAATCTGTTGTATTTATTATACAATTATTATATAATATTAAATATCAATTTATGTGCATTTACCATTTAGTAGACATTTCTTTATTGCATAAAATTTTTTATCATATCTATTCTGAACTCTGTATACCTCTCCATAACTTCCTTGACCAAGCTTATTTGTTACATCACATGAGTTCTTAAATGTGTCTTTATATGAAAAGCCTGTTTACAGTATATGTAATATCATAGATTATATTGATACTATAATTCAATAATTAGAATATTATAATATAAATTAGAATTAAAATTAAATTTGAAATTAATTTACCACAAACATAACTAGTTTCAGTATTTTGTTGATATTGTGTTGAAATAGTATTTAATGTTATTTGCAATCGATGTGAATAGTATTCATCAAATGATTTATAAGGGGTTTCAATCAATTGTTTGTTATTAATGTCGTATATTTTATCACCAGATTTGCACGCAATGTATGTTTTATATTTATAATACGAAAATACTTGCTTGATATCGTCAAATATGAAATCGCTAATTTTATCCATACACTTGTTATCATAGTCATAAAAATATATAAATCCATCATGGGATAATAAATAAATGTTATTGTAATAAAAACATACTTGATGTATATTAATTACATTTTCTAATATCATTGGTTTATCGGTCACAATGTCATCCACCCACCCCCACATGTATACCTGTCCCTCACATGTAATACCAATTGATATCACATTATTGCATATAATCTTGGCGATTGTGTAGTCTATTGGAAATTCAATGGGGTTAGGCATTGAATTTGCATTAACACTGAAGCCTACTTGACCCCAATCATTACTACCCCATCCAAATACCCGTCCATTGTTTGTCAATACAATTGTGTGATGAGATCCGCAACTTATTTCATTAATATACAAGTCATTTGATATGAAGTATGAAATTGTATTTGGTTTATGATACCCGTCCCTACCGTCATCCCGTCCCAATTCACCCAATCTATTGCGACCAAAACTGTATATCTGTTTATCTGTATTGACAGCCAATACAAAGTATTCTCCGTTTAGAAATTGTTGTATATTTTGATGGCATAATTCTGGCACTTGTTGGGTGTGTTGTGTCCTAACCCGAGCTGACCCTCACTGTTAGATCCCAATCCATATACTGTATCATCAAATGTCACAAACAGTATGTTATGTCCATTTAAGTCATCGAAAATGTAAAACAATTTAATTTGTTGTTTTAAATCTTGTGGTATGTTATCAATAATCATAAAATTATTTATAATTGATGACATTATATTATATTATAAAACATAAAATATTTATTTATTTTAAAGTTATTTATAAATTGTTTCGAGTGAAATAACTTTTACAAAACTAGATTGTGGACATGATAAAAAATATCATGTGTGGTTAAAACTATAAATAAATAATAAATGAATCTTAATTAAATCAAAATCATCAATATAAAATGAAGTAATTTATTACTAGCACTTTATTTTATATCACATAATCTCAATTAGTAATTTCAATGTAGAAAATAGGGAATCGATAAATCCAATATTTTTTGACAATATTCCAGGAATATAGGAAATTCCGTGGAAAGTTAAAATATGGTAAAATTCATAAATTAAAACTATTTTCTGGTCAGTAAGCATTACCCAAGACACACCACGTGGAGGTCGACCTGAAATTGTCTCACCCTTTTTTATGGAGGTTGTTCTTTAAGTCATTCCTTTAGTTCACTTATAAATCAATAGATTAATGGCTTTTATGATATCGGCGTTTTGTCATTATTTGTTCAATATTAGGTTTGATGTCTTTAGTGCTGAATATTCGAAGTCTCGATTCTAGTAATTTATCTGATATTCTATTCGTTTTATTGGTCTTAATTAAGTTCATGATAGAAAAAAGTTGTTCACAATCATATGTTGTAGGAAAAAGAGATGATTTTAAAAGCATTTTGTTTAAGCCAAATAAACTCTTGTGGTAATCGACTATAGAAATCATTAATATTTGTGGACTTAAACAATTCTTTCAAATTTATATCTAGCAACAGATTCGGTTTGAAATTCATTATATTTAATAAGTGATTGTTTAAATAATAAATCTTTTCTCTCTTTAGTATAAGTTTTTCCAATACATTCATTATTGAAATGATACGTCAATGTATTAGATCTGCAGCTTAATTCAAATGACTTATCACAAACACCACAAATAAACTTGTTGTCAATTTTAATAAAATACATCAGATTTGGCTGACACTTCCTATCCTTCCCCATAGTCATACTATTATACTATCCACGGAATTTCTTATATTCCTGGAATATTGTCAAAAAATATTGGATTTATAGATTCCCTATTTTCTACATTGAAATTACTAATTGTGATTATGTGTTTTATATTAACTCAATAGAAATACAACTCAAGAGTAAAGTATTAAAGTATTTTAGATAATCAAAAAAAATGATAAATGCTAAGCAATAATTTATTAAGTTTGTTCTATAATAAAAATATTTTGTTTAAATAATATAATATTTTTGTTTAATTAAATACAGTATAATAAATTATATTGATATAATTATATTGTTAATAATCACCATAACTACAACCAAACTTCAAATCAGTGTTTAGTTAAAATTTATAACATATAAAGTATAAAATTTTATACCAATATATTCATATATTCAGTATTAAATTCTAACTTTAATAATTATTATATTATACAAATTTATTTTTATAAATTATTTGCCAAATATGTAACATTTTTTTCGATAACAGTTTCCAATAATAAATTGAACTCATTTTCCGGGACATGAGGTCTAATGTCTATTGTCTGTAATTGTGATAAAATGTGCGAACATTCGGGTCTTTGCCCAATCTGTTGAACCGTTTTGTGAATACATATTAACACTCATTGACACCAATAATGCACTCATTTTATTCATGAAGTCGTTAACATCTGTATCGTAATCTTCGATTAAATTAATACTAATAAAATGAACAAGTTAATCGTCGTACTTAATATTAAAGTATATAAAGTTTTTTAAAAGTAATTTTAAAATCTCCGCAATTAGTTTAAAATTGAAACATACTTTCCGTCGATTATATCGTATGTATTTAAACCAAAAATTTGTGAACCAATTAGTGATAGACTGTAGATATCTATCAAATGATTGTATTCATTAGTCTGAACTTCAGGTGCCATATAATCAGGAGTTCCCACATCTGCCGTATGTTTAACATTAGACATACGAAACGGATCACTATTTGGGACCTCTTTAGCCAAACCAAAGTCACATAACTTTATGCGTCCGTCCATTGAAATCAACACATTATCCGGTTTGAGGTCTCTGTGAATGATCTGTGGTTTCATTTCATGCAAATATTGCACACATTTTGTAAGTTCTCNGTCCATTGAAATCAACACATTATCCGGTTTGAGGTCTCTGTGAATGATCTGTGGTTTCATTTCATGCAAATATTGCACACATTTTGTAAGTTCTCTGAATAATTCATACGATATATACAGCTCTAAGCTAGTCATCAATCCTTTAAACATTGATCTTTTAATCTCCAAAACATTGTTGAGATTATCGAAACATAACTCCATTTGAAAGTAAAGACAATTGCAATCAATCCATGAATAATAGTATTTAATTACAAACTTTGAGCGAACTTTTATAAGGCTTTCGGTTTCATTCAAAACATTTTGTTTTTCTTTTTCTGTTAAATCTTCAAATAATTTATAAAATAATTATAACTATATTTAAATTATATCACATAAGTTATATAACTTACCATTTAATTGACATTTCTTTATAGCGTAATATTTATTGTCACATTTATTTTTAACTCTATACACTTCCCCATAACCACCTGTACCAAGCTTATTTTTCACGTCAAAAAACTTATCAAATGTTGATTCATATAAGTGGCCGTCTGTTTCTATATTTTAAATTGTAAATATAATTTAAATATTATTTTTATTCAATACAATGTGTTAAATATTTACCACAAGTTTCAATATTATCATTCATTATGTTTTCAACATTTTCGTGAATAACTGTAGAGATTGTATTGAAAGTCATATGCAATTCATGTGAATAGTAGTCATCAAACGATTTATAATTGGTTTCCAATATTTGTTTGGAAATAATTTGAAATATTTTATCACCAGATCTACCCGTTATTATTGGTATGCAATCCTTGTATGAATACATTTGATTGATTTCATTGAATACTATATGAGTTATTATTTTCATTGATATATCATTAAAATCGTAGTAATATATTAAGCCATCGTATGATAGCAAATAAATATCATCATACTCTAAGCAAATACTTTGTATATTAGTTGAATCATTAATTAAACACGGTACATTTATATTTATATTACCCTCATCATATATCCCCCACATGTATACTTGTCCCTCACATGTAATTGCAATTGATGTCCAATAATTGCATACAATTTTGCTAATTTCACATTCAATTGACATATCAATGTTAAAAATTATATTAAAATGAGCATTATCACAAAATAGCTTTCTACATTTAGTTTCACCCCATCCAAATAACTGTCCACTAGTTGTTAACACAATAGTGTGATATTCACCACAACTTATTTTTTCAATAATTAAGCGATTTGAGGTAAAATATGTAATATGGTCTGGCTTATGGTATCCCATGCTATCCACATCCCGTCCCAATTGTCCCCAATTATTGCGACCACAACTGTATATCTTTTGATCCGTATTGACAGCCAATACAAAGTCTTCTCCGTTGAAAAATTGTTGTATATTTTTATGGTTTAATTCAATCACTTGTTGTGGTGTTTCAATGGGTGTGTTGTGTCCTAACCCGAGTTGACCCGAGCTATTGGTTCCCAATCCGTATACAAAGTCATCAAATGTCACAAACAGTATGTTATGTCCGATAATGTCATCGAAAATATAAAATAATTTAATTTCTTGTTTTATATTTTCTGATATTGTATCACAAATTTTATAATTATTTAAAACTGATGTCATATTATAAACACATGTTTAAATATATTGTTATAATTGACATAGATATGTGATACTTTGTTACCGGTAATTAGATATTTACAAAATCAAGTATTAATATACTATAACAATTACTTATTAAACCTATTAAATAATAATTAAAATAAATCAAACATTATTTTAATAATGACTTAAATGTTATTATGATAGCTGAGATTCAATTAAAACAATTATTGTGTATAAATATATAAGATTACAGTAAATGTGCTATTTACTTTATTGTAACAATTATCAATGATGATAATTGCCTAGAGATATTTTGTGTATTGTGTAACAGTGAATCATTTAGTTTATCAATTTTATCTAAGGATTGGCAAAAAAATATTTTTAGAATAAAACAATAGGCTATTAAGGTTAAATTGGTTAAATAAATTATTATCTAGCACACAGTTGCTCATGTATTTATTATATTTTTATTCATAAGAGATGTAATGAGCTTACAATTAGTATTCACGGTAATTTGTAAATAATTTTTATCAATATAAATAAAGTAAATTTAGTAAAATACAAATTAAATATTTGCTTGATTTAAATAATAAATTATTAATTTATAATTTATAATTTTGTACAAGTTTTATAAATTGTATAGAATTATGTTAAACATAAAACACACATTAATATAAATTAATTTCATAATAACCAAATAATATGAATCACCAATATAATTACAAGTTTGTTTTTATAATACACAAACCTAATTCAAATATATTAAAATGTCATAGTAAATACTAAATTGTTAGAATATTTGTATACGAAACTGTTGTGGCTATTCTGTATATGCCTGTTATGGGTTAATTAATATTAGATATAATTTGTTGAATTTTAGTTAAAGATTTTTAAAATTTTGAATTAAGTTTTGTATATACAATACAATTATTTTGTTATACACTGTTTCTAGCGATTAAATACAATAAAATTTTATTATTTTTAAAATGTGAAAAAGAAAATAATCAAAAATTCTATTCTTAATAAGAATTTCTTATACTCATTGACTACAAACCAATAGCTATTCAATTGAATTGATACAACAAATGATGTTTTTTATAATTAATTAAATGAAATTCAATTAAACACAGCAAAATGGTCATGAGATCTACAGTGGTGATCGGGGTGTGATTAATTATATTATAACAGTATATTTTCAAACAATTTGTTAATAGAGTATAATGTGATTAACATTTAAGTTTAGTTACAAGTTAGGATTAAATAAATAAAAGTTAGGATTTTTAATTAAAAATAAAATATATTTATAACTTGGTTAATTTATACTATTAGAACTTTAAGCATACAATAAATCATTAATTATGATATTTAAATGAAATAATAAAACTTCTAGTAGTATGTAGTTACAAGTACACAATAGAATTAAAAATATAATGAATTGATTTTAAATTAGTAAAAATTATCTTGTTTATTCCCAATAAGCTAATTATAAATTAAATGAATATCTATGCTATAATAAAATATAATTTCAACTAAAACTTTAAATCTCATTATATATACCTTTCCCACTCATTATTTATTAGTTCCAGTACCAATCCATATGCCTATTAACTTGCAATAAGTAGAACTCTATTGATACTACCGTGGTCATATAGACCATATTTCAAAACAACAAAATTAATATATATATTTTTGTTGAATTATAACTTTCATTGTGACTAAAAAACTCTAATTTGCTAGTAATAACAATTAGAGTAGTTGTTTAATACAATACTTAAAATAGCTTAACCCCTTCAGCCTATATCAATATGATTGTTGAATTAGTTTCGATAAAAGATATTCACTGAAAACATTATAGTCATATTCATCGCAATCCATGGTTTGGATGTGTGCTTGAAATGTGTCTATCATATCACCAGTAATTAGTATATTATGTGCGAAAATATCCATCAATTTATTCAATACATCCGTTTCGGTTTTGCCAATAGATTTACCAAAAGTGTTCATGGTGGTTAAAAGATCCTTAATATTATTTATATGTATCTTCAAATTTTGAGGAATGATAGCCCTTTAAAATGTATGCAGTATTTAGTTTTATTACTATTGATTTTCAATATATTATAACTTTACTTACATTGTTATAATTGGTCCAAATAAATCTTCAATAACTTGATGAGTTCTATAACGTTGAAATATTGAAAGTGAATGATGGTTTAAAGTATTTACTCGAATGCACCTGCCATTTCTAATAATATTAGTAGTCAATATCCTATGACAATTAACTTCATATATACTAGTATCTGTATCAGCCAGTGTACATTGCAAATACTGAACACATTGCAAGAATTCTCGCATTAATTCATACGATATGTAGAAATCTATGCAAATCATGTCAACGGAGGTCTCGTTTTTGAAGATTTCATTTTTACGTTTAATAATATCATAGAGACTGAGGGAACATAATTCCGTTTCAATGAATATACAGTTATCTTCAATCCATGAATTGTAACATTCAATCGTGTGATCAGATTTTAAGTGACATGACCCTTGGATATCAACCAATAATTTATTCATTTCTCTCGGATTATCTATTTTATTAAAATGATATTTAAATTGTTATATAATTCGTATTTTAAGATATAAATAATTAATTTAAATTATAAATATACCAGATGTAGGTATTCTGAATAATGTATGCATGTTCCGGGTAATTTTATGTATCACGGTATATTTATCGACTACTTCATACATTGACCAATTTATTTCATGTTGCTCTATAAAATTAAATATAATTCATTTTATAAGAACAAATTGAATAAAAATAGCTAACCCATATTATTATTATTAATTCGAATAATACACCTTGGTTTACATTCCATAAATAGTTTGTAAAATATATTACATTTGCTGTCAATAATTGTCTCCAATAATAGTTTGAATTCATTTTCAGGAACATTAGGTTTAATCATAAATGTCTGTAATTGCGATAAAATGTGCGAACATTCGGGTCTTTGCCTCCAATCTGTTGAACCGTTTTGTGAATACATATTAACACTCATTGACACCAATAATGCATTCATTTCATGCATGAAATCATTAAAATTAATATTAAAATCTCCGGTTAAGTCTGTCCTAAGATTAGAAAACTTAATTATCCTTGTTTCTTAAAACAATGAACATTAAAAACATACTTTCCGTCAATAATATCGTATGTATTGAAGCCAAAAATTTGAGCCCCAATTAGGGAAAGACTGTAGATATCAATCAAATGGTTGTATTCATTAGTCTGGACTTCCGGTGCCATATAGTCATCAGTTCCCACATCTGCCGTATGTTTCACTTTAGACATACGAAACGGGTCACAATTTAAGACTTCTTTAGACAAACCAAAGTCACATAACTTTATGCGTCCGTCCATTGAAATCAACACATTATCCGGTTTAAGGTCTCTGTGAATGATCTTATTTTGATGCAAATATTGCACACATTCTGTGAGCTCACGAAATATTTCATACAATATATAAAATTGCGAATTGATCATTAATTCATTAAATAGGGATTTTTTTGTATGCAAAAGATTGCTGAGATTATCGACACATAACTCCATTTGAATGTAAAGATAATTGCATTCAATCCATGAATAGTAGTATTGAATAACGAATTTTGAACGAAGTTTTATTAGTTTTCTAGTTTCATCTAATACATTTTTCATTTCAGTCTCTGTTAAATCTAAAATAGTTAAAATATAAGCTTACTTGAATTAATTTTAATTTACCAAGTATTACTACCTACCATTTAATGTACATTTCTTAATTGCATAATATTTATTGTCAAATTTACGTTGGACCCTATACACTTCTCCATAACCACCTTTACCAAGCTTACTTAATAGGTCAAATGCTTTTTCAAATTTATCGCTATATATATCATCATTTTCCATTTGTTCAATATGTGATATTGAGAATTCAACTTTAAAAAATGAGTTAAATAAATATAAACTCTATTTAGTTCGTTTATGCATTAAATAATAAGTGGTTAGATTTTGAAAATTTATCTACTAGTAGTGATATACTATCAAATAGTTTTTAAATTTTAAATTTAAGGACAATTACATGACCAGGAAAAATAATCTCTAATTCCTTAATTTATCATTTTCAATAACTTAATTCCCGAATGTCCCGGTCAAACCGAGACGTTTGGTCAACCTAATTACTGTCCACAATCATATACTAAAATATTTTTATACGAATATATAATATAAATCTTAATATTTACAATAGTCGTCGTAGTCGCTTATATAACGGTGAGTATAATCATAATTGCCAAATCCATTTCGAGCCAATGTTTCCCTACAACAATAACAGATACGTCGACACCATGATAACAAACGCCATATAAAAGCCATAATAATAAAATTATTAACATTTCAACATCATGCTCAATTATAATTGTTTTAAATTACACATTAGTACAAATAATGCAGCCAAATTGATTAAAATGTTAAGTAAACACAATTCAATAAATATGGAGAATATTTTATGATTATCTTAATATTATTTTATGTTTAGGTATGGATTGGGTGTCAATTGGTGGACAGTCTGTGGCTGTCTGTGAGAGCGACCCCATTGAATCCATTTCCATATCCATTGCAAACAATTTAATTGAATAATTAGATTAGATTTGAGTTTAATTTCATTAACTGATAGTCTGTTGAGCACATGTATTGTACAAACACTGACTAACATTAGATATTATAGTGTCTAATGTAAATCAAAGTGATTTTTAAATTTTAATTTGTTTCATAATTATTACCACAAATACCAGTCCATATTTGGCAACCCATATTTGGTAACCCATATTTGCCACACACACACAGATGAATATACCATGTTAATACTTTTGAATAAATAAAATACAAAGTAAAAACTCGTAGAAATTAAAATATATTAAATATAATATTAAACTAACCTGTTTTATTAATGATAATTCAGTTAAATGTTTAATTTAATTTTGTTTTAAATATTTTATAACAAATATTACCATAAATATCATAAATCTATTATAATATTCAAATTAATATTTATTTAATTTATAAAAATCGTCTCAAATTATACAATTATAATATTAATTAACATTAAATTTTAAAGCCTTAATTTGAAGTATAATTATAATAGGATATAGTACAACATTTATAGTGAACAATACTATACACAAAATCACCATGAGCAAAACTTTGTCCGCATACTCTAAATCAATGGCGTACAGAGTTGGTTTCCAAAAACCAACTAGTGATGTATGCATTTACTATTTATTACTATTTAAGCAAAGTCTATACAACACTAGTATTTTTAATTTTATAGAATACATTAAGGATTAAAGTAGCATTTATTCAAAAACTCATGAATATTAGTTTATTAATCATTTATGTCTATTACTTATTTACTCAAATATTTTTAATGTATGTTTAAAAAAACTCTTACTAGTATATTAATCATTTGAATATTATTTTGTGTTTAATATATGTTTAAGTCATATTACTATTTGAAATGAAATTCATAGTCACTTGTAAATCATAAAATACTAGTGTT
>CAJPVJ010001891.1:0-14673 GCA_905397405.1 Oppiella nova
CATCGAACGGCACCGGCAAACGGCATCGACCGGCAGACGGCATCGAACGGCATCGACCGGCACTTTGGATTTGCCGTCGAACGGCACCGGCAGACGGCAACCGGCCGTTTAGTCAGTGCCCAAGTTTAGTAAATTATGATTTTATTTTAAATCTTATGTTTTTACTAATATTTAAGCACTGTATAATTATAATTATATTATTATAATGTAGCAAAAAAATGAGTACAACTAATAATAAATAAATAATACAAAAGGTATACTTATTTAAAAATTATTTTTATTTATAATTTGTATTGACTATTTCAATTATGTATGCTTATAAAATAAAATTTATGAATAAATTTATTATAAATTTCATTTTTAAAAATAATATAGTTATATTATTAATAAAATAGATATATTATTGTTAAAATAAATTGCCTATAATAAACAATTGTATTGACTTTTCAACTAATTGTTTAAATTAAACACATCATTGAATATATTATTTTATATTTATAATATGTAAACCTGTTACACTGGTACAATAAGGTTATTAAACTATATTGTTAAAACACATGTTATGAATACAATTATTATTTGATAAGCATAATTGAAAATAATTTGCTAATTAAGTTATAAAATAAATGTGCATATCAAATATATTTTTATAATTTTTAAACTACTTTTGCCCACAAAATGATTTGTTCAATTTTAATTAAAGTTATTACTATTTCACTAATACAATATGTATTCACTGACCAATTGTTTACCAAGCAAATATGTAAGTAAAATAAATAATTTCAGCTTGTTAGTCTAACTAATTATTTATGTTCACATAAGATTATACTTTATAAAACCATGTTACTTTTAATGATAAATACAATTACCGTATACTCAATATAAATATCTATATAATAGTCTCACGGGCGGCATCACCACCATCAATAATTGGTATATCTATTTATTTACCTTGATAAAAATGTCAGAAATCATAATAAGCATAACAATTTATTAATCTTAAATTATAACACGCTAAAATTCTTAGCTATAACGCCATTCGCTACACCAATAATCACGTTGGACTACGTGCAAAAATGCACAACTAGTAATACAAGTGCCATGAACATAAATGGCATATATTACAGCGGGGCAAATAGTCTAATTGCCTCATGCAATGGTTTAGCATGGAAGCTATTTAATTCAACCGGGCCAGCTATGGTAGCTGTCCAAAACATACCATTATTAGTGGCACCGATTCCCCTGATTAACCAAACACAAACAACCACGTTTATTAACGGTATTAATAATTTAGTAACATGTTAAAATAAATGTTTATGTTAAGATTATTTTATTAAATTATAGCTTAGTTTTGACTTATGTTTTAATGTTAGCTATGTGAATTATTATAGTAAATCGATGTTTCGCAATTAAATGTTAAGTGTAAGTCACGTGGTTTTTGAAAGGGTAGTTCAATCAGTACATAAATCGAGAGAGAGGGAGAGAGAGAGGGGGAAAGTGACCTAGTTTTCATTAAATATCATTTAATTTATGAACAACTATTGATTGCAACACTAATTAATGCATAAGTGTTGACAACATTAGCCGCCATTTTCACCACAACTACCAGTCTTAACATACCGGTGCCCATCGAGTCAGTGTCACTCTTTGGACATAAATTCAAATCTGAATAAATCTTCAAGTTATAGTTAAGACAATACGTGTCCACAAAGTGAACGCCAACACCAACACTACCTGTGCTGAGCTCCCGGTGCCACTCATAGGACACACATTCACATCACAAAATAAAGAGTTTAGTCAATTATTGTATAATGTTTCCCAAGATGGCTATCTGTTTTTGATGAATGAATATTATACAGTATTACAAATTATAAAGTATTATTAATTAGTATCTAAATCAATTATCTATTACTATTAATGAGAAATTGTATTGTATATTGTATATAATTGTATTGTGTATATTTATTATATCTAAGTAATTTCATGTAAATTTTCTACTAATTCGATTTAACAAGTTTAATTATTTACTAAGAAAAATCTAGATAAAATTGATAAAATTAGCACATATGTCACAGATAATATGAATGAGATACTGTACTAGAATTCTTGATTAATTGAAACATAATATCCAATATTTAAACTCTGATTGCTTAATATTGGTGAAGTTGGCAATATCCTTTTTTGTTGTTGACATTCCCTGTTGTGAACATTCCCTACTGTGTACAGATTTGGTCTGCATCAGGTCATACACAACTCAGAGCTCGACAGTATTACATATTGACTGAACTGCCCCCATGTCATCACACGAATTACACTTAAGGCTCTAATTGCGGTTCATAGTAGTAAATTAATGACATATATTTAAAATTTAACTTCAAAAATTATCTAGGTGACGCGTTTATAACCAGATACGCTATAATCAATGGCGGACCATGCTCGATGTCAGCGTATAATGATACAATAATGTACCGGGGCACACCAGCAAACGGCTGCAATAATATTAACGGGATAATCACCTTGGTGGGTGTTTATAGGATTTCAAAAATTACTGGGACATGCAACAGTACGTGTCAGGCGTATCAACTTGGTAATATTGGTGAAACATTAGCGTCGTATAGTACGGGAATTAATAATAACGGCCTGGCCTAACTATGGATACAATTACAAGTAATACATTAATAACGTTTTTATTATCAGTAAACGTTATTTATTATTGTAATAAATAACGTTATTTTTTAAATTATGCATTAATTTTTGAAATAATTTTTAATATTTCTAATATTTTTGAAATTTATTAAATCAATAAAATACTAAAATATTTATTATTAATAATTTAAAAAATAATATATAGTTTTACTAATATTATAAAGTAGGGAATATTATACAAAATAGTTATTTAGGTGTCAGTGCAATGTAAAATAATAATAATAATATTTTTTAATATTATGTTTTTATTGTAATATTTTGTATTAATTGTTTTGTTCAATAATAAATTACCAGAAAATGGTTCAGAAACATTATGTTTTTATCATTATTTTAGTTAATAAATTAAATAATTGTTTAAATGTTTATTGTTTTTAAAAGTTGGCATGTTTGTTTCATAATAATCAATTATATTAATTATTTATTTGTATAAATTATCTATTGTATGCTTACATTAATCAATAAAATGTATAACATGTGGCAATTATGGATTATTGTATAATAAATATTGTATATTAATAATATAAAATGTTTCACCTGTGTAACTTTTGTTTTTATTAATGATCCTTATTGTATAATTATATTATATAATATTGTGAATATATTTAATTTATCATACAACAATTTGCGTGTTTCAAAAATATTATATTTCTATTTATAAGTATATTACTACTTGTATATCTATAAAATTATGTTTGCCACAATGTTGATCAAGGTGATAGCTATATCACTATTACATTATGCTTTAACTGAGAAACTGCTAACTAAACAAGTTGGTAAGTATGTTATCATAAATAACATTATGATTAAAATAATAAAATAAGAAAATAAAAATTATATATTTAAAAATCAAATTATTAGTATACAGTTTACAACATATATTTGAAGTTAATAAATATTCAAAAAAATGTTTAACCCTTGTAAATAATTAACAATAAATTCATAAATCATATTATATTACAGGGTGGCGCGCGGCATCCCCACCATCCACCATTGGTATACTAAATTAGTTACCTTGACAATAATAAATGTCTTGTATAGCTTTGATAAATAATGTAAATTTTTATTAATTATCTAGCAATTACACCTTTTGCCACGTTAAATGTCACGGTGAACGAGGTGGAAGTATGCGTGAGCCCTATGACAAGTGCCATGAATATAAGTAACATATATTTAAGCGGGACAACCATGATAAGCGTATCGTGCAATGGGCTAACCTGGGCCATATTAGACACGTCCTACGGGCTGACAGATGTTGCCCAACAAACTAGTCCACAATTATTGTTAGCCCCGCTTACCTTGCTCAACGAAACTGTCACGTCGTTATTTGTTAACGGTATATACATTTTGGCATTTTGATCAAGCATAATTTGAATTTTGTATAAATGATTTTCATGTAAACTATTACATATACTGTACTAGGAAAACTTATATTATGAAATAACTAGTTCAGCATAACTGGTAGATTCAGTTCCCGATAATAATGAAATCATAATCTCACCCCTCACACACACCTATCCCAACATAACTGACCAACATGCAATTTTAATTCAATTTTATTGATGTAAATATACTTTTCTGAATTATAATCTAGGTGATGCCTTTATAACTCGATCTGGCTACATAGATGGTGGACCTTGTTCAGGTAGTAAATACAATGACACCACAATGTATTACGGGCTACCAATAAATGGTTGCAACAATATTAATGGAGTTAGCACCCAGGTCGGTTCATACAGAATATCAACAATATTCGGGACCTGCATAAGTGAATGCCAAGCAAATAACCTTGCTAATGTTGGTGTAACACTAACCTCATTTAGCCCAGGCATCACTAATGCTGGTGCCTCCTAAAAAGTAATCAATATAAATTTAATATATTATATAACTGATTATAAATGAATGCTTTTAAGTAAATAAAACAAAATTACTATATTATTTATTAACATGATTTTATTTATAAAAAGGTTAATATCTTTATTACATTAATTTTATTGCCAAAAATTGACTTCATAAATTTAGTATTTGACTACACTATATTCAAATATTATAAAATGTTTACCATAACTCACTTCATAAAACTAAACAAAAAGTATTTAAAATAGTGTGTAATAAAAAATAACTAAATTTTTTTAATATGCTTATAATACTATTTATAATTAATATTTTTATAAAGTTAATTTTTTATATTTATAATTAAATATTCAATTGCCGTAATCATATAGTTTATTGTGTTTAATTAATAATTATTATTAAAATTATCGATATATCTGTTTGATAATAACAGTGTTTAAATGTAGAATTCATTTTTGTTTCTCATAACATGTTTACGATAATTAATTATATCAGTTATTTACTATTATTATGATATTAGTTACAATTGTAGCCTAAAATAATTGATAATAATAAAAATATTTATATTATTTTTAGTCGTTGTGCATTCAATAAAATATTATGCTGGCATTATTATAATATTATAAATATTAAATAACAATTTAAAAATATATTATTGTATCAAAAAACATTTAACTTCAAATAAGATATAATTAACATTTATCATTTTGTGTTTATTAAATCTTAAATATAATATGTTGACAATACATTTCTAGTTGTATTACCTATTGTATTAAAAGTTACTGGGCAAACATGTAAATATTTATCAAAATTATTTTTTGGTATTATATTAGTAGATAATATTGCTTTATTGATAGTATCACCCCTACCTACACTAGCCCCATTAAACTATAATGTCACCGGTATGTTTAAATGGGAATGCTTACTTATACAATATGTTTATCTAATTAACATTTGTATATATTTATTGTACCTACCAAATATTAAAGTTAATAGTTAATTTTTTGTAATTAGCATTCACACCGATTACGTTTCCAGGGGTAACTTTTAATTCAGTGCATATATGCCAAATTAACGCACCTAGCGCACTCAATATTAGTAAAATTTTACAAATTGGCTCAGGTACGGTGGGCAATGGCTACCCAAGTACCTGTAATGGGACTGTTGTAGCTAGCTACGTGTACGATATAAATTATGGTGTAAGTATGAGCCATTATTATTGGTAACGCCAATTAATTTGACCAATGTGCATCATGTCGCCACATATGTAAACGGTAATTGTGCAAGTGCATTTTTTGTGTTATATTTTAATAATTATTTTAAGTAATTAGGCTTTATTTGTAACTAGGTGATTTATTTACCATACAAAGTGCAGTGGTAAACGGTGGCCCATGCGATGGTTTGTTGTATAGCTTGCAAAGTATTTATAAGGCCTACCCTGTAGGTGGGTGCAATGACATAAATGGGGTTGTCACCGGGTTAGTTTATTACCGGATTTATGCGTTGAAAGGGAGTTGCAACGTGGTATGTCAAGTTAATCTCCTAGATAACCTTGGTACTACTGTCGATAGCTATAGTCCCGGATATAACGACAATGGTCTAGTGTAATTAATTAGTTTGCGTAATAAATAATATTTATACGTTAGACGTATTTGTAGTTGATACAAATGTATAGTTGTATCTAGAAATCATTTAATTAATTATTATTTTAAATAAGCAGGTGCAAATCATTTCACATTTTGCGCAAATGATTACGTAGGTATAATGTATTTACAATGCTAACATTAATAAAGTATATTTACTATGAGGTGAAAACATTAAAATGATTATCAAAACATTACAAATATTTGTAGTAACTTTAGCAGGTAAATTATAAAATTTGTATAATTAATTATTAAACTTATACACTATTGTAATTTATTATTATACATGGTACAATTTTATTTATTTACTATAAATAACTATAAGAAAATATAAATTAATTACATTACAATAGATTATATAATGATAATAATAATAACACTTGTTTAATAAAAATGTATTTATTTGTAATACAGTAGTATCAATATGTATTACTATAGTATTTGTAATCAATAATGGACAGGGTAAAATAAAATATACTGGGACAGGTATGTGATAATAATCAATTATAAAAATATCATAAAATACTTTCTAAAATTCTAAAAATATATACAGTTTTCACAAGTGTCGTATACACCGTGGTCACTTATGATACAATTCATATATGTAAAAGTAGTATAACTAGTGCGGTTAATATTAGCAAACTAGTTGTATCCGATGGCAACCAACCACCCTACCCAATTACGTGTAACGGGATAATTGTGACACAATTCACCACCACCCAGTTAGCTATTCAGGATAACCCAGTACTATTTTTAACACCATTGAAATTTGTAAATGTAATCAGGTTTGCAACGTATGTTAACGGTATGTATAAATAATTAAAATGATTTAACTAAAAATACTTAAAATTATATTTTTACTTGATCAAGGTGATGCATTTACCACTCAAAATGGATATGTAAGTGGAGGTCCCTGCGATGGTTCGGTATATAAAATGCAATCATATTATAAATCGTATCCAGAAAATGGTTGCAATAGTATAAAGGGGGTTACCACGCTAATTGGAAATTATCGCCTAGTGACATTAACTGGAAAGTGTAATACAACTTGTCAACAATATTTGCTAGGTGGCATAGGCACCAACATCGATTCGTATTACCCAGCGTTTAACAATAGTGGCCTGGCATAATTAACAATTTGAGAAATAAAAATATAATGCTTTATAATAGAAAACCTTTATTAATAATTAAAGCATGCAAGATGAAAACATTTTAAATACATTTAATTAGTCATTGCTTAATTTAATGAATACTACAGAATATGTAACAATTATACTAATTGTAGTCCAAATGAATGACAGCCTTATCTTAAACAGTGAGCACGCATTCAATTCTGTGTAGTTATGCCTCAAGTGTGCCATAAATAACGTCAAAAGTGAGTAGCAGTCCGGGGGTATGGGTTCGGTAATGGTGGTCATCATATGTAACACTGATTGGTATGTCTGCCGGGAGTTTATGCTCATATTAGAGGCACTTATAGTCAACAATAAAAACAGAAATGTTATGACAGTTAATCGGTGTATGGATATGAATAAGTCGAACCAATCACCTACAGAGTGTGACATAAGTTTATAAATTATTTTAAAATATAATTATAAAATTTACCCGACTCAGTCGACCTAAAATATTGAATCAAGTAAAACGAGTATTTGCAAGCATCAGCAATCAACATCATATAAATTATGAGTATAGCTTTAGAAGCAACACCCTGTAGTCGATACGACTGTCCACTAATTCTGTGGTGGATTAATTGAATGTGTCGTAAATCGAATAAATTTAGATTAAATTCTTTTCCGATCAAAATCTCGTGGTTTAAATCGTCAAACATTTTTGAAATAATCTGACTGTTAAGGGAACAGTAGGCGACTGACAGATACATGGGTAGGTGGCAGCACGTATAATATGCAACGCCCTCGCACACGTAATAGATTTTATCAAAAGTGGTTTTATATTTGATTAAATTAAACATGGGATGTTGACGTTGAAACATGGCTACTTTAATAACATCCAGACACTCGAAAAATGAAAGCGTAACCAAGATGAAAATTATTAATAAATAAGATCGTTGCTTGTATTTACCATAGGTTGTGAAACACCGTGTAGTTTGTATGGCAAAGTCAAATATACGTTTATCACATTTTAGACTGTAAACAATTAATTGTGAGGATATTATTTTGAACAGGGTGGCCGAACTTGATAATAATTTGTTGAAATTCATAAAGGTGCTAAATTTAAAAGCGTATAATGCTAATAAAGCGCAAAATATAATAAATATTCTAGCTACATAAAGGTACAATTTATGACATGTAGTTTTAGTAGTTTTTTGTTTAAATCCATATAATTTTAAAAATTTAATTAACGGATTTAATAGTTTATTTAAATCAAGGTTATTTTCTACACTATTGATGTTTAAAATCTTATCATTTTTGGTTAACATTGTGACTTGATCATAAGTTACTTTAAACAAATTTATATTTTATTGTTCATGGATATTTATACTAGTAAATATTATATTGTATGATATATAATGTATAAATTCAAAGTAATCAATTATAATATTATTTTTATAATTTGACATGTATTGTTATTATATATATTTTGTCAACCTTAATTTAATAATAGAATTTTTAGATTATCGATCCAGATCACATTTTTAAGAATTAAAATCACGTTACAAAATATATATCACAATACAGTATTTCTAAATATAAATAAGATTAACAAATAAATTACTACCATGTTCACGTGATTTACCATCATAAGGCACATGAATTAATTGTATTTTAAAATATTATTTATAATTATATTACCATTCAAATTAGTACATATTATAATTGATTAAGATTTATTATGTCTATGATTAGTTCATTAAACAAAAATTATTTTAAAATAAAATATCAAAATAATTTCATAAAATTATTTAAGTCAACATTAAACACTTATACATTTAAATAAAACTTTTATTCAAAATAAAAATACATTAATACAATATATTATAGATTAAATTTGATTATTTAAGATTCTCAAATATTTAATTAGCCTTGGCTCAATTTAATGAATACTACAGAATAAGTAACAATTATACTAATTGTGGTCCAAATGAATGACAACCTTATCTTAAACAACGAACACGCCGTCAGTTCCGTATAATTGTGCCGCAAGTGAGCCATAAATAACGTCAGTATAGAGTAGCACTCCGGGGGTATTGGTTCGGTAGTGGTAGTCATCATATGGAGTACCGATTGATAGGTTTGACGGGAATTGAAACTCATATTAGAGGCGCTTATAGTAAGCAATAGAAACAAAAATGTTATGACAGTCAACCGGTGAACCGATATGAATAAGTCGAACCAATCACCTACAGGGTGTTACATAAATTTTTAGTTTATTTAAATATAAAATATAAACATTCACCTGACTCAGTCGATGACCTAAAATACTGAATTAAATGAAACGAGTATTTGCAGGCATCAGCAATCAACATCATATAAATTATAAGTATGGCCTTCGACGCGCTACCCTGTAGCCGACACGACTGTCCACTAATTTTATGATGAATTAATTGAATTCGCCGTAAATCGGATAAATTTAGACTAAATTCTTTTCCGATCAAAATTTTCTGGTTTAAATCATCAAACATATGTGATATGATTTGACAATTCAGGGAACAATATGCCACCGACATATACATTGGTAGATGGCAGCACGTGAAATATGCCATACCCTCGCACACGTAGTAGATTTTATCATTGATGGTTTTATATTTAGCTATCGTAAACATTGGGTGTATGGTCTGAAATATCCATGCTTTAAGAATATCCAGGCATTCATAGGATACAATTGTGATCAAGATAAATATTATTAGGTAATACGAACGGTGTGTGTATTTGCGATAATGAGTGAAACACCGTGTAGTTTGTATGCCATATAGTAATATACGTTTATCACATTTCAAAGTGTATACGATTAGCTGGGAAAATATTATTTTGAACAAGGTAGCCGAGCTTGCTAATAAATTATTAAACTTAAGCAATGTACTTAATTTTAGGCCGTATAATGAGAATAGGGTACACGTAATTATAAGCAATCTTACTGTATATAAATGTAATTGCTGCCGGGTAGTTTTAATTGTTTTTTGTCTAAACCCATAAAATTTTAAGAAATTTATTAAAGGGCTTAATATAGTATTAAAATCAAAATTATTATCCATTTTATTAATTATATCTAAAAGCATATTATTTTTGATAAACATTTTGCCTAGCATATTATTTACCAACTAAAAGTACTAATATATTATAAGTGTGGTAGTACCTTTTAGAAAATATATATACAGGTTTATAAACTGGTTAAACTAATCAATTAATTTACGTTTACGATTTGACAAGTATTGTTATTATAGTTCATAAAACTGTCATTCAACTAGATTTTATTATAATAAAAAATTCATGTTATCGATCTTGATCACATTAACCAAAGGAATTAAAATAATATATAAATAGGGTTTATAAATAAATAATTTTGCAAGTTCATATGTGCTCCAGATATTTAAAGCATGAAAATATTTTTGTTTTATTCATACAATGTACTTTTACCAAAAATATCTTGTCAATTATGTTATAGTGATTATAATTAATCATAATAAATCTTTGTTTATAAATGCAATTTATTTAACCTATTATTTTGTTATATAAATATAATATATGATCATTATTAATTTTTCAAATAAAAATTATAAATAAAACACAAACAAATGGATTATGAAATCTTTATTCAATATTTAAAATCTATAACTACAGGGCTGTTTAATAAGGTACATAAATATAATACAATATACTAATACATAAATATATTATATTATAATTTTCTAGGTTAAATAAAACTATCTATATTTAAAATCGTTATTAGTTAAAATAAAAATTTTATTTTATTTTGATGGCATGTTCATTTGTTAGCCAAATAGCCACCATCAACATTTAAAATGGTACCGGTCATAAAATTGGCATTTGAACTGGCTAAATAAGCCACTGCGTTAGCCTGGTCCATGGGCTCACCTACACGGCCTATCGGGTATTGCCTTTTTGCCACCTCATTGTAATAGCCGTTAAGAGCCTCCCCAGTTAACCCTGTTGCATTATTGGCCCCCTCCGTGCGAGTGTACCCAGGGCTAATTATAATGACAAAAATAGGAAGTTAATTTTTATAATAAATATACATGTTACAAAATAAATTATTAGTTTATAATTGTTTTTATTAAAATGTAATCAACTGTGTACTGACCATACTGAATTGACCCTGATACCCTTACCACCCAACTCGACCGCCATACACTTGGTGAACATAATGACCATGGCCTTTGACATGCAATAAGCGGATATATTTTTAACCTGTGAAATACAATTTTATAAAATATTGCAAGCTACGGTTATTATAATATTATAAATCTACTTGGTGTTTCGAGAAACACTTTTCAATTATGTTACTATATTTTAAACTACATCTAACTTGCTAGATTGAATAATGTAAACAAATTTAATTTTAATAATTAATTGAATTGTTACAAAGTTAAAAAAATGTAACTAGGTCAGTAACATATAACTTACTGGTTTAACACCGGAAATGCTCGATATATTAATGATGGAGCCCTTAGTACGCGACAAATGGTCGACCGATAATTGAGTAAGCTGGATCATTGGTTGCACATTTAGCTCAAATGTAGCACGCTGCTTTTCGATATAATCATCATCGTCAATATGAGAACTGTAACACAAACCCACATTATTGACCAGGATGTCTAACTTGCCAAACTCGGTGATAGTGGTTTGGATGAGTCTCTCCATGTCCACATCCCGGCGCAGGTCTACCACCACTTGCAACGGCTTGAGAGCACCGGGCGATACGCGGGCGCACTCGAAGGCCACATCTCGCATACTATTGGGGTTCACGTCGGCTATGACTACCCGAGCGCCGCTACGGGCAAATAGGGTGGCGATTGCGGCCCCTATACCGGTGCCCGAGCCTGTGATTAAGACTACCTTTCCGGTAAAGTTGTAGGTAAGAGGCATTTTATAATTTAAATAATTAATGACTATTTTTAACTTAAATTCAACATATATTTAGTAAAATAAACTGCTGTTTAGTAATTTTAACTACTATTATACTATGTATTATTTTATGCTAAATCACCTTGTTTGCATTGAATTTTAAGTACAATACAGTAATTTTGATGTATAATTGGTGCCTAATAGACTGTATAGAAAAAATTTAGCATTGTATGGCAATTTTAATCTTAATTTTGCATCGTAATAAATATTTTATAGTTGCTAGCCAACATTTATAAGTATGTAAAATTAAGTTAATTTTAAAATTTAATAACATTTTAAATAACTATTTCTGTGTTGAAAATATAAACTCATAATTTTGGATTAGTTGCGAGTCGAAAGCTTTTTTAAATATTTTACATGTAATGCATTAAAATTCATTAAAAAGCTTTCAACTCGCAACTTATCTAAAATTGTGTTTATTTTGTCAACAGATTTTGAGAATTTTAAATTATATACATTTGCCAAGTAATCACGATTGATAAGCAACTTAAACCTACCATGGTTACACCAATTGCAATAGGCAGGGTTAGGTCACGGAACCGGATAAATTTTGCCTCAATGAGCCAGCATATGTGCGAGACTGATAACTACTGGTTATTACTCCTAACTACTTAATTGTATAGGAGGTCTAGCAAAAACTTAACATTACTATAATATAGTACATAGACGTCCAAAATATGAGTAGCATGTTAAATTAGTAATGCTATTCATATAGCAATGTGACCGCTGTGGTACATACATGTACATCTATGATATAGTATATAGCAATTTTAAACATAATTTTACGCAAAAATTACGCATGTCAATTAAATTTTTATTGTTACTAACCAACATATATAACTGGTTAAAATTACTTTTATTATAACATACTAAAACACTTTAATAACTATTTGGGAAATATAAAATAATATACAATTACAATATAATCTTATCAGATATACTCAATATCCCATGCTAAAATTAAGCCTATTGGAAAATTGTTTACAGTATACCACTACTACACGATACACCCGAGTGTGTGAACCTCCACTTGATTTGGTCCCGCGATCGACATCTCGCATCTGTAAAACAAATACACATTTGACATAGGTACATTTAATATAATGACAATCGGTTCACATTGAAATCAGTAATTTAGACCGCAAGCTTTAAATTAACAGCTTACGCATACAAAGTATATGAGTAAGCTGCTAAATTAAAGCTTGCGGTCTAAATTACTAAATTTGTCATTATATTGAAAATACACATGTTCATTTGGTAACACATTGTCACACGAATGACCAGGTCAATCAGCTCAACAAACCTTTACAAACACTACCGGCGCTGACGGCTTTGATTGCCTGCGGGCTGAGTCCAATCGAGACGTGAATGCCGGGACAGGACTCAAAACTCTTGCCCCTACAGGGGTCGGTGATCGTGAACTTCACTTCGCCGCCATCCTCTTGAGCCTCATTGCAATGCTTCTCATTATTCTCGGGGATTGGGAACCGATCGACACATACCCTGAGCCGAGTCTTCTCCGCTTTGAACTAAACGCACAAATTATGACAAAAATAAATTAATAGTAATTTTAAGCCCAAAAACTAATCTGAACGCATACTCGGAGGTCTATGGAATAACTCTTGATGAAGTGTCGGGGATACATAACCCAGTACTGTTTATACCCTGGTGTGAGGTACCCCTCATAGATCTCATTGCTAGACTTCTGGCGCCGACAGTCTCCGTATTGAAACACTTGCGGTGTTTGTGTTATTTTATTCATCAAATCAACGGACTCCATGTCTGCTGAATCTGATCCCATTCCCATTTGAATCCAATTCTCATCCCTACTTAACAGGTCCTTAAAGTCCTCTTTATTAAGAGTGGCAATGAATACGTTGACATCCCGGTGCTCGTACCGGAGCCGCCACTTGAAGTCTTCGTACCGGCGTTTGCTTTTCCTGTCAGTGGGCGCCGGCCTTAGGCTCCCGAAGTCGAACCAAATGAAGTTTTTGGAGGGAATGCCTGCCAGTGATTCGGAGGGCGCGTCAAACTCCATGAGTGTCTTATTGATTAACTCCATGAGCAGTGGTCGGTCGGATATCTTGGTTTGAGCTGTCAATAAGACATTAATTAAAATATTTGCTATCAATTAAACTCGCAATTAATGCATACAGTTATCAAACCACGCGGTACGACATGAGGCGCACTGGGAGGACGTGGTGTTGTATGCGATGGCATACATGGGTGTAGTGATCTGAACGCTGTTGTCATCGACCAAATCGATGTTATTCTGCATTTGAGAGTTGACTAAAACGGTGACCGAACCGGCGTTTCGGCCTAAATTCAATTGTCGCACAATATTCGTAACCATTTTGATCTCCTCATCGAAA